>JASANE010013460.1:0-27897 GCA_030248225.1 Trileptium ribeirensis | reverse complement strand
TTTGTGGTACTCGTTCGTTTACGTATTGCTACTGCACGACTGTGTGATAAGGAACAATTTCAAGTATTGTTGATCCAAGCTGTGTAGCGTCATAAGAAGGCTTGTTGAAACTGTCGTTCAACAATTTAAATAATTTACTGTACAAAGCTAGTAGCGACTGATAAATCCTTCGTTACAGTCTAACAACAATTGCAGTGTAACCAACAATGCGGTTCATTCTCTCTAGTTGAATGGACGCAGTTTATTGTGAACCAAACATGTCGGAATTGATTTTCATATGCCTCATGAGCGTTCCAATAAGAGCATTCGACAGCATTGGTTCAAACGAGTACGGCTAGTCGAACCGAGCTGAATACATTGCCTAAATCTGCAGTGGCGTAGCAAGTGTAAATGAAACTCGTGTAGAAAATGATTCTACAAGTGATCAACTAAAACTGATGTGTGATGTATATAACATTACAAGAAAGGGCAGTTTATAACGGGGGTTTGGGGCAATGTCCCGCATTTACTTTGCCTCAGGCTTAGTTCAAGGCTTTATACAAAATATGAAGCTTAGACTAAAAGACTTCGCTTAGAATGCCGATAACGGAATATTAGGCTTGCTTTTCACTTTTATCGGGTTACTATTGAGTGGCCACTTTCTCTACCAAGGGGCCACAATTTTGTAAACATTGGGTAGCATTCATCGTGGCGTGTATAGCTGAGCCTGCTAAAAATGATCCATCCTATATTTTCACAAGTTTTATTTGTGACTTTTAAAGCATGGTTGTGGTGAGCTTTTGTAAGTGCTACATTTTCTGTTTTATATTTACTAATAAAAAAGTATCAGTCTTACCGCTCTCATTATTAGAAATAGACATGCAAACAAGAAGCCATACATTGCTTGCAAGATTACACAAATTTATATGGTAAAATTTCGATATTTCAATAATTTAAGAAGGAAAAATGTCAAAATAATATCTAAAATGAACTTATACTAAACTTATACTGACACAAAATTTACGTAGACTGCTTATTGTCACAGTAGCCAAGTTCAGGCTGCGATGTTGATTTCGACTTTTGTTAGACTGTGCACAATGTCATTGATGCAAAAGCGTAGCTATTATATGGCGACAACGCCGACAACATTTCAAATTCAGCGGCTGAAGTCAGCTCACCACTGGAAAGTGGTGAACGACAAACGTCTTGAATTGGAGCGCCCATTGTCAAAGTAGATACACGGCTATTAACTCATATTTAATTAAACAGATCACTTGCGTATCACATTTAGCACGTTTAGATAGTCTGCAATGAAACATGCTAAATCAATTCAGATGCACCGTGCCTCAGCGCACCACAGTGGATATTTCCCGATTACTAGCTTTTAATGGTGTATGAATTCCGACCCTAATAAATCGGTTACAGGTTAGACAGAAAAATTAAACAGAATTGATGTAAAAGACAAAGAGCAACTTAGTTATCGGTTTTCGAATTTGATGTGCTATACAACGTTTGTGACGTCAAAGTGTGGAGTTTTGAAACAAGCATCTTTTCCGCGTCTGTATGTTTGCATAATGTATATGAAAGCGTAGCTCTAATCAACATCACATGTCGTTGCTCTACACAATAAAGATTTGTTTTCGAAAACGAAGATCTGCCTGTAAAAAGCAAATATTTTTATTGCCTTAAACGCGTGTTCACACGCTTAAAATTTTGCTCAAATTTTGATCAAATTTTGAAAACACCTTTTTGCAATTTTTTTCGTAGTTACACATCTGGCATACTCAAAGTTTTCAAGAATATTTGTAGCCAATAAATAAAAACGCGAAGTATTACCTGAAAATTTTTGATTTCAAATTGTGGTCGCAAATTTTGAAATATTGCCATTGTCATTTAAAAATTTGAGTAAAACGTTTGAGCGTGTGAACAATACGCCTTAATGTTATCCATTTTATTAAAGTTTTATTATAAATTTTCACTGTTTAATCTTTTATAAACCATAAAGTGAAAGGTTGTCACAGAGCCAGCTAAAATATCTAAAACAGTTAAATAGTACTTAACATATACTTATATAATGCAAGCCAGCTAGAAACATAATGAATTTTTAAACATGGGAATTTTTAATATTTGGGAAGTTACTGTGTCAGTAAATTTTACATTTTTTGTAGTTTTTCCGATATTACTACTGACATAATTCAGAATAATTGCAGCAATAGAACAGTGATAAAACTAGGAGCGTTAATCGGTAAACAGTTGCTTTAATCCTACCGAAAGACATGAGCTGTGGCAATGGAAACTGAAAGACTTCTGCCCCGGATAAATAAATATTAGTCCATTTGGTTACATCTAAACGACAAGCTCTTCATATTGTTACTATGTTTTTACAGATACTGACAAATGCTGCAAAGCATATTTTCAGCATAGAAACTGTCCCAAAAAATGCGTTTAGCCTCATAATAACTACTGTAGTAATAAAATTTTAACGTATTGCAAGGAATAGATAACATGCCAGTTTTAGCTGGTTTCTTAATGTTCTTACAATTTAATGTCTGAAGATACTTTAAAGTATCAAACGGTAGCGTCGAATTTATTTCTAGTAGTGCCACACCGCGGTTCGTCCATCGCTTTTGAAAAAGTGACCCACGACAGCTTCCAAAGCTAAAAATTAGACCCCTACACCTACATAATTAAAATGTTTATCTGACGTTATCTACCAAGTCCCAGCCTTAACCCGCGAGCAAAAATATTATTCAGCGCGACAATTGACTCATCGCGCGATGCAGGGTTTGATAAAAGTCGAAAACAAAGTGACATTCCCACTGTTGTCACATAAAAGCCATACCTAAACAGAAAAAAATTGGTGTTTTGACAAAACATTGGCTTTCGCATTTTAAACTATTACATGATGTACCGTTCACAAATTTTAAATAAACAGTCATAGAACTCGTTGAAATTTGTTACTATAAACAATGTTATTAGTACAATCATGCAGTGAACTAAAACCTGAAATATAGGAATTAATGTGTATTTCGTAATACAGTGGAACAAACATTTGTCGTTTCTGTGTCCTTAATGGTTTGAATGTTGTGAAGCTTAGCAGGATACGTTAGCAATGATCCGTTTCAGATCTTTTGGTTGATTAGATCTGTGAATATCTTTGCAAAGCCGACGAGTATTATCGAGCCATGTACTTAGCGTAGGTATATTATTTATCCGAAATATTTTAAAGCTTTGCAAATTCAATGGACTAGATCAGGAATGAGCACCGGGGAAACATTTGAAAGGGGCCAAGATTTGAGATTGCAATTTTTGAGGTAGACCAAATTAGATTTTTAAAAATGCATATTATGAGGGAGGCAAAATTTACATCACAATTTGCTAAATTTCTAAGTTTGATACAATACTTACAATTTGAAACCACTTGACGGGCCATGACCCCTTAGGTACCTCCATGGGCTCCATCAATTAGAACATAACCTGCTAGGGACCTTAAATATGTATTCGCCCAAGGCCATAATTGGGTTTTCATTATTTCTTGAGTGTTCTGATTCATGCAGCCCATGGATACTGTCGTGTGAAACTGAATGTTCTGATCCATTCAGTTTCACACGATATATATATGTGGTTTTTCAGATTTTATGTTCATAGCACAACTCATGAGGGACGCAGTACCCTGCTCCGAAGGATCACCTTCCCATTAGAAAAATTAGAGAGGCCTCCGTATGATCGCTTCTTTTTCTTCGAAATGTGATGGAAGACTACTCCCTAGTCCTGGTCTGCGTGCTACGACCCTCTAATTCATTATATTGAGTGTTCGTACACCTAGATAAAATAGATATAACTTATTTTGTAACTTGAGTTGAAGCTTACTTTCGGACAGACAAACTAAAGTTGATACTGGTTTTTTAACAAATATGTCATGCGAAGGACATAAAGGTACTATATTGTTATATTAACTTATAAAGAGTACAATAAATAAGTGCAGTTTGGTGAATTGTGTGTTTTTCAACCGTAGAGTCTGCATTGATATATTGACTGCAAAGCAAAGAATTTTATTGACCAACTGACGGCACAATATAAACACTTGTTGTAAACATATATGCTCATAGTGGAAAGGTATTTATTGTTCTAAGGATCGGAGTTTCGCTCTGGGGCGACGCGTGCCGATCCCCAGTCATGTAGTTAGGCCACCTGAAGCTACGCGCACTCCACTCTGCTCGCGCGTGGAAACGCGCAAAAATTTTGGCAAAAATTAGCAAATATCGAAGGAAAATAAGCAAAAATTGGGGAAATAGATAAAGCTCGGGAGAAAATTGCTAAAAATTGGGAGAAAATTGGCAAAAATTTGGGAAATTTTGCAAAAATTATATAAAATTTTTAGTACCAAAAATTTATCTTTCTGCCAAACTCACAGCGAACACCGGCTATCCCCCTGTGGACCTCAGACCTCATGTATGTGTGGTTGATTATAAATTACTGCCAGACATAAAATTTATTTACTTTTAAATTTGTGTTCCACAAAATATTTATATATAATTGTACAAATTCGTAATTGACTCAAAAAAATAACTTTTACAAATTTTATCCTCAAGAAAATCTCACAATAAGATAAGAATAAAAAGGAGGTGGATATCGTTGAAAAAATTATTTGTAGAAAGGATTGTCACTGCAAAACGTCATTTCAAAGGCGAAACGTTATAAAACAAGTTCGAGACTTGAACCGAAACACTAAAAAGTATTTTGCCATTCGACGAAAGAAATTTGCTTACGCAGTTATATTTAAAAGTATAATTGATCATTTTTATTTCATTACATACCATTCGAACTAATGATTAAGGGAACCGAACACGTGCTATGCACAACACGGCCCAAGTAACTCTGGGGGTCTACGTTATAACGTTAGAAAAAAGAACAGATTAGAGCGGGGGGTTCGGGGGCGGCAGCCCCCGACATAGGCTTTTAGGCTTAGTGTATATCTCATATAAGAACCTTAGCTTAGGCTAAGACTACGGCTTAGGCTTAGTATATCGAGAACGGCATGGCCTGCATTTTATTTCCGCCCTTCAGGGTTACTTGGGCCCACAACACCATGAACCACAATCAAACGGTTGGAAATTTTAATTAGCGAATTGTCGGTTCGTCGACAATGATTGATTACTTTGCTGGATTTTTGAAACAAACTTTGCCCTGCAACAACGGATACAATCAAGTGTGTATTAGGGAAAAGTATGACACTTTCCGGCAGTCTAATGTAAAACCGTGTTGGTTAACACGGGCGTTTTCAGCCTGCCCACCAGAACCAAGGGGTCAGGCCCAAAACGCCCGTGTCATCCAACATGGATTTACATTAGAACGAAGGGAAGTAGCATATTCTTCCGTAAGACACTATTGATGCAATCAACTCAAAATGGGTGTTATTTGTGTAGTTTCGACTAACTCTCATAGTCCCAATGAAAGCTAAACGGGTAATACTTTAAATCGGTTTATGCTCGTCAGAATCTTGGTGTCTCAAATTAGCATCTACACCAAAACGGTGGTGTTTGTTGTTTTGTGTTCAAATAAACTGTTTGGGGTGATTTATGACTATTTCGCGGATAATGTTTAACGACGTAAATCAGTAATATTTGTTGAATGTTTGTAAACTTGCTCTGCGACAAACTCGGTCGTCGGAAAGCAAGTTTCCGCGCCGAGATCTTCCTTGTGCATCTCACTCAGTTTATTTTCTAAAAAGAAATTTGTCACAGTAGTTTACATTTTCAAGAAGTAATATCGTTGAAAAATATGTTTTTTACCTTTGTAGTGTACCTTAGTTGATGTCTAAATTGCTAAAGAACTGATTTTCAGAACAATCATGTTCATGACGTCGAGTGTCCCAGTTTCGTTTATGCCTACTCTGCTCGCACAGGTCTGCAGTCACTTTAGAAGGTATATTTGATAATTCCGTATTAAATGGCCTCAATCCGCTGTGACTAGTTTCTGCTTCGCATTAAATGTGGTCGGGTGAATCTGAGGGGTTTGCCGCATGCTAAAACTGGTTAGCAGCAACCTCCACCGGATTGGATTTGTAAAACATTCCTCTAAGGCTGTTGCACAGTGAAATTTAAGCTAAAGTTCATAGTATGAGAAACGTGAAACAATATCACAGCCTTGCAAGAGTGTACAAAACATCCCATACTTGTTCGGATCTAGCCAGGAGTCGTGCATGAATCATAAGCTCCAATACGTGTTCTTAAACGAAAGGTGCTACAGCAGTTGTTATATGCAGGAGTTCCGAAGGACTCGAACATTTGATTATCAGTTTTATGAAATACATGGTGGCGTAATACAATGATCAGATAATAAATAGACTTTACCAACTTAACTGATTTAAAAGCTATTGCTGCTAAATGAAATTAAAATGACTTTGTCACCCACTTCAAAGGGTGCCGCCTGCATGATATAATTCATATCACTCCCTGTACAATCGAAAGCAGATGACAAGTATCTTGTCACTCTGTTTGCTAGGCGATATGACATATATCGCCCTAGGGCGAGTTACTTGTCATTGTGAAACAGTGCTATAGGAGAAAAATATCACATTCGCCAACTCCTCGGTAATAACATAGCACTCGGCCTCCGGCCTCGTGCAATATTATTACCTCGGAAATATGTCAAATGTGATATATTTCTCTTATAGCACTGTTTCACAATGATGACAAGTAACTCGCCCTAGGGCGATATATGTCATATCGCCTAGCAAACAGAGTGACAAAGTATTCTTGTCAACATGTTGTTTATGTAGCGAATGAAGCTGTTTGTGATGACCGACTTTAACTATTTAACACACTATAATATCGCCTTTATGTTCCTGTGTAATAACCGGTGACGCAGCTGCATGGCGCAACTTCCTAACACCATGCCCATACGACCCCGGCTATCGTAACCTCAAGGGTGGACCGTGAATACTAAATTTTAATCCTATTCTTGGTCAGGCCCAAGAAGCTACGCAGCTTAGCAGGCCGCAGGCGCGCATCACGGGGTGTGTTCGGACCCCGCCCGAAGGGTTGCGCACGTGTCTAGTATCAGGTATGATTTCTGAGGTCCCCCAGGGAGGCTAGCACCGACACCTGCTCGCAGGTCATGGAGCCTAGCCGCTATTCCCTATCTTAGACTCATCGGAAGTTGTTTAGTTCTGTGTTACTGTGGGAAATGTTGAACTAAAATGTAAAAGTGTCCCTAGAAATTTGAAGCTCAAGATGAATTACCTGGTTAAAAATCACGGTATGCTCCGTGTTAGAGCATTGACCTATGTGGCCCTCACAGGGTTCCGATGAGCCCTGAGTGTTTAAAGTCGGATTATCAATGGCGTTGCCTGCGCTTTTCAATGGAGTCTATTTCCATGAAATTAGTCAAAATCACTATTGAACTTTTCACGTTATTGCCAGGAACGAGTTAACTTTTTCAACTGTATTTTTCAGATTTTACTCCTCGATTCCTGAGAAACACGAAATTGATTTGATAGCGGGCCCTGCTCGTCAGGGCTTGCGACATTCTCGCACACAAGCCATGGCGAACGGGATCTGCTCGTCCGAGCGGACAAACCAGAAAAGCATAACGTCCTATCGTCTCGGTGAAAATAAGGCGGTACTCGGTGTTTCAAAGTACAAAGTTTATTTACAAAGTTCAATGATTATCGGAGGGACGAGTGTTCCTAACAGCCTAGTAGTATCTTGTTGTAGTCGTTACAATTCAACACGGTATGGCGGCACGGGACGTTAAAACGAGACCAGGGGAGGAGCGTGCGGCTATTCGCCAAATTGCGAACTAGGAGCGGTTATCCCTGCTTCGGCTCAATGTTAGCGAACAACTCAGCTATGCAGCGCACTGAGCAGGGGCCCTAGAGTGCTTCAGAAATCACTCCTAAATGCAGGTCGCTCCGGGCGACGAATACTTAGGCTGGCGGAGGAAAAAACGGTGGTCGGGATTGACTACGCGAGCTCGACCGCATTGTCGGAACGCTACATCGGGCGATACCGACTATATCGGGTGACGAGGGGTGCCTGGAAATTTATCCTACAAATATACTCGCACTTGCACCTATGCCTCAATGCGTTCTATGGTGTTTGACATTCTTACCTACCTAATGGTACGACTGACCGAACGACGCAGACTGGGGGGGGGCAAAAGAAGAAGAAAAATGGAACAGTCTCCTTTAATTCAAGCCGACGGGACACGGTCGGGGTTACAACGTGGCGTGAGGCGTCCTTTTAAACAATTTGCGGGACAATCATCCAGCCAGTTGATTTTTCTTTGACCTTGGTAGCCAGTTGATTTCCCTTTGGCTTTGATGTCGGGTTGTGGGCGATGCGGCGAGTCTATTTCTGACTGACCACGCGTATCCAAAGGCTAAATTAGCCTCGTTTCCTACCTAGCGTGGTCGTTTGCACTACTCGGACCCTGGGCGATCGGCCCGGGACGCGTTTGCGTCCTTTGGTTCGTTCTTCGGTCGCTTGACTTTTGACTCTCCCTAACGCCTATCTTTTTCTTATTACACTGCAATGTTGCAGTGTTTAAACTGCACTGTAGTGCAGTTGAGTTATCACCAACGTAATAGTAAACGTTGGCGTGTTCCTATGGCTGAGTGGTTAGAGCGTAAGATTCTGAAGCGGACTTAAATTCTCCGTGCAGGATCGACTCATAGTACGGGAAAATGCAGCTCGCTGCTACTGAAAATGTAGAAAAGATGAAGCCTGGCATACATAGTACATAGCCTAACGGGCACTCATGATAAATAGTGAAACCTGGCCAAAACTCAGCGATCAACTCGCTCCAAAAGGAAAAAGGGGTTTTGCACTCGCCCGATTTGGGGCCAAGAAGGCCAGGGCGAGGAGGTAAGTTTTCTTTTGTTTTAGAAAGTCTTAAAATTTTGTTTAAAGGCGGGGACACAGTGTGTTCCTCCCGCAAAGGCGAATTCTAGTAAAGGTTCGGGGGTAAAGTTTTAATTCTGTTTCCTTTTGGCAATGGTCTATAGGGAAAACCATTGCGAATTGCAATAGCGAACGTTGGTAAACTTAGTTGTTTTGATCGCATTTTTATTGGGGTCCAAAACTGGCGTATTACCGCTAAACGATGCCCCATCGACACCTTCCGTTCGAGCTCGGCTAAATTTTGCTCAGCTGGGGGCGTGAGCCTCCAGCTTTTATTGTGATCACGCGAGACAAGAGGACACTTGGAGGTACTCCGGTCAGTCGTCACAAAGAGATTCGCACTCAAATGGAATACTTACAGAATTGATTCGAATAACCTACGGTCGAAGTCAAACAAGTCAAACCGAGACGTTCCCTAGACGGCAATCCGTTTAGACAGCAAACACCTTAAGCTCAAGTGATAATACCTAGAATTTGATTGGTCTTTTGTATTCCCAAATTTTCTTAACTCAGGAGGCTAGTCCTCCGTCCCTAATCTGCATTTCTGTCCAAGCTCAAACACGGCATGAGCATTGAACGATCAACTAAGCTGCAAATTTAGAAACCATACTAGCAAAACCATTGAACCATTCCCTATTTCCTGTGTCCTGCACATTCAGGAAGTTTTACCGTGGTCGGCTCAGGAAAATTCGTTGATCCTACCTCAAGAGAAGCAAGTCATGTAAAACCTGGACAAGAAGTGTCCATTTCGTTGTACCTTACCTAAGACCACGGGCAATGAGAAGGACTTCGGCTATTTGTCCTATGCTCTACAGCGATTCCGTGCAATCCCCAGAACGCCTAGAACAGAACTCGACGCAGGAAGGTTGATCACGCAATCAAAACAGCGCAGCCAGGAAGGGTGCCCGAGCATCACTGGCAAACTACCCCACAAGGAGAAGGTTCTTGTTACTATTGTCTAACTTTCTACTCGGCGAAAGCTCTATCACTGTTACATGATGGGAAACTAAACCCCATGCGCTCAACTCTCCTGACTTACAGTAGTTGATCCGGGACAGCTAATGCTAGTCCCCTTCCGCCAGACCAAAGTGGTCCACGCGGGTCCTTCGTCCGTCGAATCCAATCACAAACGAAAAAAGGAAAGCACCGAAAAGCGTTAAACTGATAGTGAAAATAACAGATAAAATGCGTCGGAGCCGGTCAGTAGAGTCGACCGAACTCCGCGCTGCCGAAGTCGAACTGATTCCAAGATTCGACGCGTTGGTCGTAACCTCGAAATTTTCACCTGTATTTTACGATGGTGATTTTGTCGTCGGCCAATCGTTGGCGATTTCTTGACGCCCACCTTTTTCGGGTTTTAGCTCAGTGTCCAATTGGGGACACTTCCGGAAAATCGAATCTTGACGGCTACCGTAAACCGTCGATGTCCTTAAAGAGAGTCGGCTTCAATTAAATTTGCCGACTTTAAGTTTGAATCTTCCGAGTACTCGGAAGTTGACCATCTGTGATTTTTGTCCAAATTTTCCCAAGAAAAGCAAATTTTGAAGTCCCAATTTCCCGTCCTCATCGCCGGATGTCCAGCGAAATCAGATCCTAAACTAACAAAATTTAAACTGTTTCCGGTCCCAGCTTAACTTAGACTATTACAAATACTTTTGGGTCACGCAATTTCCCTCTTCAGCCCCAATTAGCGTGACAATCTGCTCATGATTTGAACTGTTTGCTCTTCCCAGCCCATCCCGAGTCGGCAAACATCAACTCAGCCTTTGTTGTCCTCGACTTGCCGCCCTCCTAATTAAGCTAAATTGAATTTAGCAGATGACCCTAGTACGCGAGGACATCCAAGAACAACGAAAAGAATCGAGCTAATTTGGACGTTTCCTGCCAAAGCCTATGTTTCGAAGTCCCGCCGGGGGGGAACCGGCGACGAGAGAACGCCCGTCTCGAGGTTAGAGACGGGGCAAACCTTAACGTACTCCTAATTGATCAGGGGCCCTGCTCCAAGGCCCCTAGGGTCCGCGGGAGGGCCCTAAATCGCCCCCCCGTTCGTCTTATTCGTTCGTCTCTTGCCCGTCCGTAAAACTCTGAAATTTCGCGAATTTTAGTGTACGATGTCCTCGTCTGTCCGTTTTTTCACGTCCTCATATATATATATAGATGTATACAGTTCTTGTAAGTATATATAATATATATGTATAGGCACATATACACACAGACACATACACATACTACACACAGTAGACACATTGGCGTCCTGAGCGACAGAAAGGTCGGTCAGGATAAACACACACACAGAGTACATCAAACACAACAACAACAAAGCGACAAAGAAGAAAACCGACCAGAAACGTCGGTTAGAGAGAGAACGAGGACAAAAGCGAAAGAGCAGCGAGGACACGAGGCGGGTGTGGGAAGGGAAGTGGGACAAGGGGAATCCGGGACGATTTTCGAGGGGCTGGGGTCAGATTCTATCCCAGGACGAAAAACGGGGTCGATCGATACCAAACACGAGGGGGTTAGACGCAGTAACGGGTCGGGACCCATCCATGGGTTCTGATGTGTATTAGTATGGGGGGATTTAGCGGGTTCTCCTGCGTTAACGGTTGGGCGGAGCGACGCCCGTCGGGTATCGTTGGACTCACCGTCCAACGACGGTTCGAACGAGGGTGATATCGCCACCAGGGCGGTAGGAGTAAGAACGGTACTAAAATCGATGCGATTAGAGAGAGTCGTGGCTACGATGGGGGGCTCGTTTGTTGGTTGTTCGGGTTAACGGGGCGGCGGATCGAGGCCCGCCGGGTATTTTTTGAAAATGTCTCACCGAGACGAATCTAATGAGGGCCGATTCGCCCATTTTAGAGTAGAGTGAAAAATCTCGAATTGTCGGCGCCCATCAGCAGTTGGCAGCAGCTTTCTAAGCAACTTCGCGTGGCTGCAGCGAGTCAGCGGGTATTCGGGCGGAGGTTCAAAGCCCATGGTTGGATTCAACTAGTCGCGGTGAACAAAACGAGGGGTCGCATGCGCTGGTTCTGACGCGGGGTACGGCGACGGGAATGTCGGAGAGTGATGGCTTTGTATCGGTTGCATACCGCAATAGGCTACAAAAACAAGGCGGTTTTGCCTAAAATCGTCCACAGGGCACACACATAGGTAGATACAAGTACATATTTTATATATGATATGTCCTAACTTCATGGAAAGAGATTATCCGGGTTCCACAGTGGCAATCCTACCTAGCGTAAGTAGCGATTGTCTCAACGTATCACAAGTGAAGTTCTGGCGTTTTCCTGAGCGGATTTGGAGGTCCCCTCACGCTTTCCCAACGTGTTCTACCCGTCTATTGTGGTTAAGTTCGGGATCACGACACCATGGACGGTCGCGGGCCTTCGAATTAACCCGGCATCCGTCGTTACGTATGCTTGTAACAACTACCAAAAGTGTGCTTTCCACTTATTTAGTCTTGTTGTTTTCCGTAACCATTGCTCATTATATCGCTAAAACCAAGCAAATTTGATATCTTTGATTTCGGTCTTAACTAATTTGTTTTCTTGAACGTGCAGTCGGGGGCCTCCTATTCCCGGACGGTCGTAACCGTCACTTTTTTAACGCGTAGCGGCGGCTGGTTGTGGTTCCAGCGTGATGCTTACTCTCTGTCGGCATGGGAAGTAGTGTCCAGTATGCTATATCGGCCTGATCAACCTAATTTTGTTATCCCATTCAGCGTACCTCACACAACACTTGTCCCGATGGTTAAGTGCGGCAATTAATACAAACAGTATACAACATTTATACACAAAGCGGTGTACGATACTTTATACAAAGTGGTAAACGATAGTTTTATACAAAACGGTAAACGATATTTTATACAAAACGACGAACGATATTTTTATACAAAAATGCAAATGGCAATTTTATACAAAACGGCAAACGATAGTTTTATACAAACGATAAACGATACTTTTATATAAAACTGCAAACGATAGTTTTATACAAAACGGCAAACGATAATTTTATACGAACGATAGACGATATTTTGATACAAAACTGTGAACTTTATATAAAACGACAATCGATATTTTTATATAAAACGATGAATTTTATACAAAACAACAAACGATATTTTTATACAAAACGATGAATTTTATACAAAACGACAAACGATATTTTTATACAAAACTGCAAATGATGGTTTTATACACAACGGCAAAGGATAGTTTTATACAAACGATAAACGATATTTTTACACAAACTCTCATGTTCCAGCGCTTCCCGCTACGATTTTGAGTATGAAGTTCCTGAAATGCTCGTAACAGGGTCGGAACGACCCTGTTACACCTGTACAGACACATCATTAACATCAACTGACTGAAGAGTAGAGCAGAGTTTAAACAAAATTTTTGTTAGAAGTATACTGAAGAAAAAGGTGTACTACTGTACTAGCAATAAGATTACTGTAGACACGTTCTTTCCATTAATGCATTATCCACCGCCGTCCCACAGGACAGTAAAGTTATATTGTATATATACATTGAGCCTTTAGCTGTAAGAACGTAATAATTACACCTCGTTTTACGAATATACATAAAGCGCCAATGCTAGTGATGATGAAACATGGGCGTCTCACCAAGGCTTGCTGCGGGCCTTACCCTTATATGTCCAGGTTTTACACATCCCGAATGAGTCCCGAATATACAGCCAGCCAGCGACTTCAAGCAGTTAATAACTGAAACTCAGTTTTGTCACATTTTACATTAAGAGTGGGTCAGAGGGTACGTTTTTTGCTTATCGTGTTTCTACTTCCGTCCAACGCGGTGGTTCGTACGGGCTGGCCTGGGAACTATAGTGTAATACGTTCTGTTCGAGAAATTCGTCTCCACCGCGGTGCAATCAGCACATACCGAGACCAGAACTCAAAGTCCCGTCTACACTGTTAGCTCACAGCACAGACCGGTGGATAATTGAGACTTTGTGATTTGACTTTTCAGCGTTCTATTTCAGGACTTCGTTTTGAGACATTAATTGCCTACATAATAAACTAAATTCGGCTGGTAGCGTTGTTACGTCGAAGTTACATTTATGCATCATATATGTAATCGAGCATTTTGTAAGAAACTGAAGCTTGTTTATATACAACTTGTATAAAATATCAGATTTACAGTTTTTACATAGCTATATAAAGTATGGAGTAGGTCTAATTTTGTTCAAATTCATATAACTTGTGAAAATTCCAAACAAGATATCTAGGTTCAGAAAATCGTCACACAGGTTTGTCGCGTATTGCCTAAAGACTGTATGTCCGTGGCTGACAATATATCATAATGGCGTTACAATTTAAGGTTTAAACATATACGCTACATCGCTACAGTTAATATTAAACGGTTAATCATTTGAATGGCATTATAAGCAAGATACACTTATAAATCTGGTGTAATGTTGCATTGCGTTTTGTCTTTCAAACATTGGAAACTTGTGGCGAAACAGTCTGAAATAGCCACTCCTGAGAGCCTCCTCTAGAGGACCATCTATTCCTCCTAAGTCGACGGGTTTCCGACAGCTATGACATAATAATCGATCAACTTATATTAATAAATGATCACAATGTATTTTATTATGATTTGTTAAGCTTTGTGGCCTTTTGATCTGTGGCACGAGACATTTTGAATACACGCCAGAAAGGACAAAGTACAGTTACAGCTTATCACTTTTACCGCAACATTCTACCCTGCCAACTGCCAACGGGCCCAACAATCAAGGGTTCATCGGGGGCTCGGGGAGCCAGTTGGTGTTGCAATGCTGAAGTACCTACCTTATAATGTAGACGAAACACGTCCTGCCCCGGTTTCGTATTCCAGGGAGTCACGTGGTGCATCCTTTCCCCATGCCGCATGGAATTGGAAGCCTGAATCGCATCGGAGCACCGTTTTTATACCCACGGTCTATCGTCGTATTTTAGCCCCTCTGGTACCTCAAATGTCTTTAAAATTACCAAAATTTTGAAAATCGAACAGCCTCATAATATACATATATACGAATGTAGAATTAATACGTATATTCAAACCCAAGGCAAAATATTTATATACATATAATGTATCATTTCCCTTAAGATGTGTGCGGCAGGGCCGGATTTAGTCACAGTCTGCCGCAGCTCTAAAGCCATGCTTGGCTAGCCGCGATTAGCGAATGTAACATTTTTGCACAGACCCAGACCGTACAAATATTTTAGCATATAGTGAAGCGAGGCTGATGAATTGCTATAAAGGCCGGAATCGGCTTTAAAAACCTGAAATATAAGAGGACAACGGAAAATCACGAAAACATGGAAATTGGTGATACATATGCTCGTATATTCGAAAAACATTCTTCCAGTTCCAATGTCATAACTTTAATATAAGAAAGAGCGTGCTTTACATAGCTACTAGGTTGGCTTGTAAAAGGAGCAAAATAAAAATTTTGAAAATAGAGATATTTACATATTTATTTTACCTGTATTTATGAGTCTTGTTTTAATTTACTGATAATCTTGTTTTTTTGAGCCTAGAGCTAAGTATTTTCCTAAACACAATCTGCTAAACCGAATGTAATAAATATTTTTTCAGTAGTCCGTCCCGGATATGAAACATTGGGACATAGCTACTCCCAACTCATACAAACATACTGCATAACTTAGCCATTTATTTTATTTATGAAGGGCCGGATGTCGCTGTGCCTTTTTGTCATGCGCCGGAATTTACTATGACAGAATCCGGTCCTAGCTGCACACATCTATGTAAATGATGCATAAGAACAAAAACAGCACCTATCAAATCAGTCCCTATACAGCGACACTACAACATTATGCAGCGTTTACGTTATAAAGGACCCCCATGTGAAAATTTTGTCCCCTGTGACCTAGACCACACCATTCAGTGGTATACGGTATACTCACACTATGTAGTGCAAAAGATGGTGTATGAGACACCATTAACGTAAGTATGTAACAGGACAGTTCCGGCCCCGTTACGAGTGTTTTCATGATTGCCACACCCAAAATCGTATTGGAACACGTTGGCACCCGGGTCTCGTTCGTACATGAAATGTCGCATTTTATCAGGGGAACGTTTTGTATAAAATGGCTTATTTCAGCAGTGAATCATTACGTACAAAAATGCTGTATTTTATCAGTGAATCGTTTTTAACAGTGAATCGTTACGTATAAAATGCTGTATTTTATCAGTGAATCGTTTTTAACATGAATCGTTACGTATAAAAATGCTGTATTTTATCAGTGAACCGTTTTAACAATGAATCGTTTGTATAAAAACGCTGTATGTTATCAGTGAATCATTTTATCAGCGAATCGTCTTGTCAGTGGTATCATTTTGGATAAAAATGCCGTATTGTATCAGTGAATCGTTTTTATCAGTGAATCGTTTTGTCAGTGAATCATTTTGTATAAAAATGCCGTATAGTATCGGTGAATCGTTTTATCCGTGAATCGTTTTATCAGTGAATCATTTTGTATAAAAATGCCATATTGTATCAGTGAATCGTTTTTATCAGTGAATGGTTTTGCCAGTGGATCGTTTTGTATAAAAAACGCCGTAAAAAATTGATGTTATATCGTATCAATGCATTATTTTGGGTAAATAACTATATGCTATAATTCGTTCTGATGCCGTGTACCCTTATTTGAGTAGTCTTTACCTTTATGTACCGAATTCTCACCGAGACGAGTGTTATGATTTAAACAAACTAGGGAGAATTAAGCTGCCTCAACCGATTCGTAAGATTGAACATGGAGCCCGTACCGATAGAAAAAGGAACACGCAGAACCTGAGGAGTTGCCACCGCATGTTGAGACTTTGGCGGTTAGGACCGTCCGAAAATAGGAGGCCCCTGGCTGCAGGTTCAAACTAGCAAGCTTATATAAACAGAAACGGAGAAATATCAAATTTACCTAGTTGCAGCAGTATACTAGGCAATGGTCACGGGAAATCACAATTCGCAACCAACTAAATTTACACGTACGGTAGCTTTTGAGCTTACAAAAGACGACGGATACCGGGTTAATTTGATGGCCCGCACCCGTCTAGTGCGGTAGTATCCGGGGAATAACCGGAGCATGTTGGAAGAACATTTTGAGGACTATTGTTGGACACCAAAATCGCCCCGGACTATGCCTGAACCTCGCTCTTAACGTACAAAGACAACCGCTACTTACGCTAAGTTGGGTTGCCAAGGTAGAAACAGGACTATTATTAACATACTATATATATATATATATATATGTGTATGTACTCCTTAGCCGACTGCGTACGATTTCAAGACCCCTGTGCCCTCCCTCACAACCGTGAACGCTTCGTCCTGAGCGTATTTCCAGTAAAATTGCCCTTTTTCTAGTACCTCGTTGTAACATACGACTGATGCAAGTCCCCGCCCTCCTACAGCCTTGTTCCCCCACCCCATTTCCGAACTGGTACATGCGACCCCTCGTTTTGTTCATCGTGACTATACGAATCCTACGGCGAATCTACACTGACCCGCGGTAGTTACTCAAAGGTGATTGAATCTCCGTTGCCAACCACTAGTGGGACATATGATTTGAGATTTTTTCTCTCAACTCCAAAATGGGCAAACCGCCGCCCATTGGGTTCGTCTCGTTGAGACGTCTCCAAAAATATCCGGCGGGTCTCCGGCCGACGCTCCGTTAACCCGGGACAGCCGACGAAAGCGCTCCCCTCTCTCTCTGAATGCTATGATTATAGTATTCTTTTAACCCCTGCCGCTCTGGCAAGGATGTTACACCTCATTCCAATTGCCACTCGACGACGAGTCCAACGATGCCCGGTGGGCGTCGCTCTGACCAAGCGTTAAGGCGAGAGAGCCCGCTAAATCCCCTATACTTATGTATGTCCGGACCCAGCCGTGGGTCCCCACCCGATAATACGTCTTCCCCCTCGTGTTTGGTACCGATCGACTCCATTCTTCGTCCTGAGACCGAATCTTACCCCGGCCCCTCGAAAATACCCCGAGATTCTCCTTGTCCCGCTTCCCTTCCCACACCATCTTCGTGTCCTCGCTGTCCTTTGTTTTCTTGTCCTCGCTCTCTCTCTAACCGACATTCTTGGTCGGTCACCTTTGTTGTCGCTTTGTTGGTGCTGTCGTTGTTGTTGTTGCTGTTGGTGTGTTGTGAGTATGTATATATTCTGAGCGACCTGTGTGTCGCTCATGTCGTCCCACGTCTACCGTGTATAGTGCATGTGTTTGTGCGTATGTGTGTAGATATATGTATACATCTATATACATTATGTTTATATGTAAGCATTATATATATATATATATATATAAATACAGAACCACCATCGGACGAACGGGGACACAACATGCAAAACGCGATAAAATTCAAGAGTTTTACGGACGGACTGGATGCCGACAATTAGGACGAACGGGGGTGTCTTTAGGACACTCCCTTGGGGTCTAGGGGCCTTGGAGCAGGGCCCCGACCGGTTACGAACTCGTTGGATTTTGCTCTGGCCTTGAAACGGACGCATTCCTGTTGTCGGTACCCCCCCCCCCAGCGAGACGTTCAAACTTAGGTACTCTCATGAAAAATCGTAAATTAGCTTGATATTTCTCGATGTCTTGAGGTGTCCTCATGAGCAAGGGTCATCTTCAAAGCCAAATTTAATTAGCTTAATTAGGAGGGCGACAAGTCGAAAACCACAAAGGCCGAGTCGATAGTCGCCAAGTCGAGATGGGCTGGGAAGATCAAACAATCGAAAATTGAGAAGATTGCCACGCTAATTGGGGCTGAAGAAGCAAATTGCGTGACCCGAAAGTTGTCGTTGGTGGTTCAAATTAAGCGGGGACCGGAAGCCGTTTGGATGCTGTGAGTTTAGGATCCGATTTCGCTGAACATCCGGTACTAATTGCAGGAAATTTGAGCTTAAAAGCTCGGATTTCATGAGAAAATCGGGCCAGAAATCGCAAATGGCTGACCTCCGAGTACTCGAAGGGTTCAAGTTTTATGTCGGCAAGTTCGATTGAAGCCGACTCTGTCTAAAAGACCATTACAGCTTACGGTAGCTGTCAAATTTAAATTTCCAGAAGTGTCCCCAATTGGACGCCCAAAGAAGAAACCCAAAAAAGTGGGCGTCAAGAAACGTCAACGATTGGATGGCGGCAAAATCGCTATCCTAAACTACAGACGAAAATTCCGAGCTTACGACCAACGCGGCGACTCTTGGAATCAGTTCGACTTCGGCAGCGCGGAGTTAGGTCGACTCTACTGACCGGCTCCGACGCATGACTTTAGTTATAAGGCGTTTTCGTTTTCAATTTTATGCTTTCTCGTGATTTTCTGTTTTCGCGTTTGGAATGGATTCGACCGATGGAGGACCCGCGTAGGCAGCCACTGTACCGCGAAGGGGGCTAGTGCTCGCTGCCCCGGATCGAACTTCATAAGTGAGATGGAGGATAGTAACCTGGCATATGGGGGTTTATTTTCCCCAGATGTAACAGTAACAGACCATCCATTAGAGTTGATTCGCTTCACCCCCGATTCGTTATAGTATCACTAAGTCTGTGACAAAGCTCCTTAAGTCGAGTCCGGTTTTGGGCGCTGTGGGCAGTTACAAGGGACGGTAGGAAGTTGCAGGAAAACACGTCGAAGTCCTTCTGATTCCCCGTGGTCTTAGGTGGGATAAATCAAAATGGGCGCCTCTCGTCTATGGTTTACATAACTTGCTGTTCTTGAGTCAGGCTTATCGAATTTTCCTAAGTTGACCACGGTTAAACTTTCCATTGTTCTTGTTTAGGAACAATAGGGACTTGTTTTACTATTTGTAATTCTGGTTTACAAATTTACAGCTAGTGGACCGTTCGACGTTCATGCAGCTGTTTGAGCTCGAACCGACATCGCAGTTAGGAACGGAGGACTAGCCTCCGTTTTGCTTTAGGAATCCCCAAAATTTATTTAGCATCATGAGTTAAGAAAATTTGGGCCTATAAAAGATTGAACAAATTCTAAGTATCTTTAGGGAGAGTCATCCAACGAGAAAAGAAAAACGCGAACGCGTCCAGGGCCGACCGCCCTGTGCCCCGGTGTTTCAAAATGACCCTAAGGTTAGGAAATAAGATCGGGGAACCGATCGGTAGGGCGCATACTGCCCGTCTGTCGCACCCAAACCGTGCTTACTAAAAAATCGGCCAAGTAGTCGAATTAAAACTGAATAACCATGCACGCTCCGCCCCTTGGGACGGCCCAGAGATTGTTCAGGAAGTCACCTAGTGCTGTTTTTACGCTAAGATTAACCCCCACCGCTCTGAATTTGATGAATTATTCCACCCCCCTCTTCTCGCGTTTCCCCGTTCGGTCAGTCGTACCGTTGATAGGCAAAGTTACCTGAGAAGACGGCGCGAATCAATCTGTAAGCATAACCGTCGGATTTACTTCGAGTAACATCCGGACCGTACTATTTTTAGTGTTGCTAGAGTAGCGCTGGCATAGTCAAGTCCTGTCTCCATTCCTTCCCTTAACCTAGTCTCATGTCCATCACCCCGTGCCTGAGATGGTACATTTAGAAGCATTTTCTGAAGCACTCTAGGGCCCCTGCTTCATGCGCCCCATAGCTGAAGGATCACTAACATTGATTCGCAGCAGGGATAACTGCCCCTAGTCCGCGCACGCGCGGGTACCTGCACGCTCCATCCCCGTTTTGTCCTATTTACGCCCTGTGCCCCATAGCCTATCGAACCTAAGCGACCACCGCGAGCTACTACTAGGCTTCCCCGATTCGATTCACTTAGTTTGCCCCGATAGTGGTTCAGAAACAGTCGTCCCATCGATAAAACTTAATCATGTAAATAAACTTTGTATCATGAGCACCGAGTACAGTCTTAGTTCATAACGAGACGATAGGGATTTTCTGTGGTTCCTCCGCTCGGACGAGCAGGCACTGCCCGCCACGACTTGTGGGCGAGAATGTCCCAAGCACTGGCGTGCATGGCCTTCTGCTATTTTTGTTTGATCATTAGAACCGAAAAATAAAACTACTAGGAGTCTACAAGTAAATTCAACCTGCATGACTCGCTGGCTCAAAAAGTTCCCTAGGAATTTTCCTATATTATTTGCTCCAACTTAGCAGAAATCACTCTAGTCAAATTATCAGTTCCTCAAAACTGAATTTGTTCAAAGAAGCAGGCCACGCCGTTGACCTTCCGACATTAAACTCTCAGGGCTTGTCGGAACCCCGTGGGGGCCACATAGGCTACAATGCTCTAGCACGGAGCATACCAGGATCTTAACTAGGCAAAACAACTTGAGTTTCAATTTTCTAGGGCAATTTTCACCTTTTTACTTCAGCTTTTAACACAACTAAATTGAACTAAACAACTTCCGATGAGTCTAAGATACGGAATAACGGCTAAGCTCCATGACCTGTGAGCATGTGTCGGTTCTAGCCTCCCTGGGGGACCTCAGAAATCATACCAGAAACTAGACACGTGTGCAACCAATTGGGCGGGGTCCGAACACACCCCGTGAAGCGCGCCTGCGGCCTGCTAAGCTCCGTAGCTTCTTGGGTCTGACCAAGGATAGGATTAAAATTTTTAGCATTCACGGTCCGCCCTTGAGGTTACGATAGCCGGAGCCGTATGTGCATGGTGTTAGGAAGTTGCGCCATGCGGCTGCATCCCGTTATTACAGGTATAGTGCCTATCTATCTGCTGTTTTTTACTAACGGTGTCAAGGACACCAAACACAAAGCCATTATATATTGCGTGTACATAACAGCATGGTGTAGCTTACATCATATAAAATTTACGGTGTAGCCTACAATGCTGTAGTGCTGTAGTATACCATCAGAAACACCACGTTGTCAAAGACACCGTATATTTGGTGGTAGAAGAGACATTCAGGGTGGACAAAACGTTATACAGGGTTCTTTATAACATAAACGCTGCATAAGTGTAGGCTGGTTTTAGGAAGATCCGCTGGCACTTTTTAGAAGCCTTAGGAGCTATTTTAAATAGTGTAAATCACCCACCGTTTCCGAGGATAATTTAAACCAGTAAATTTTGAGGTGGGCATGACCCCTTTTTGTTTGACAGATGAAAATCGTTATCAGGTCGTTACACGGGATTTTTTCTCTGGGTGCGGCCACCCTTACTTTAGTAATCCTGAGAGCTTTCATACATTCATACCAGATCGAAGTACTAGGCCCCGGAAAAAGAGCAGCCGGGTCCTAGGCGATAATCGAGTTTTCGGGAGAGATAATCGAGTACCCAGAAAAGCAGTCGAGGTGGAAGAGCAGCTGAGTCCTCCGGAACGCAGGACTCGGGTCGGCTAATATCAGTGCGGCGCCTGCGCGCCGCCATCGGGAGCATAAATTTAAAACATGTTTACTAATATTACGCTTGTTAATACACAGCAGATGAATCTATTTACCATCTACAAGTATTTTCATGCTTAGCTATTCATATTTGTGGTGGAGAAACTATCTTAGTCGGTCAGTACCAAGACAACCATATTAAGCTCCTAGGTCGCGGATTCCCAACTGTCTTAAAAATTGTTGGACTTTATTGACAATTGAAAAAGCGAAACAAAAGAAAAACATCAAGCAAAACCAGAAAATAAATGCTGAGGCCTAGCTATGCAGTAAATCGTCATTATAGTTGTCGGCACATCATTATTAATCAGAAACGAGCACACGTTTCTTTGGCTACTCAGGGTAACAGACTTAAGCCTACACATAGCCGAAGGTAGTAAAAATCACAACTGGGTGACTATATCCTTGTTACATAATATAGGGTAAAATACCATGATGACATATGCATCCTTTCTGCTGTGTATTTGATACGAAAATTGCATATTTTGCTCAAATTTAGAGTATTAAAATGACAAAAGCAGTTGCGAATATTAATAGTTCAATTTTTGCTTGCAGAAATTGATGCTAGTTAATCCCGTTAATACCTTAGCTAGTTTGTATTGGCTTTAAATATTAAATTATTTTCAAAAATTGATTTTCCCTAAAATGTTTAAGCGAGTTTTCATGCTAAAATGCTCAAGCTGTACGTAGGTGTCATGGTTATACACTCTGCTTTGACTTAGAATATAGCAAAGTTCTACGTTTTGAATTTAAAAGCTCCCTGCGCAACAAAACTTCAAATAAAACCGAATTCTCATATTTTATTAATGTAATTGCATTCCAGAGACACACACCACGAAATAGTACCCTGTTTAATTTTGAAATTTTAATTTTGTGATCCAAAACAATTTTGCGTATTATTCTTGTTACATCACATATTGAATTTTCGGCACTCCTTGGGTTGGGGGGGGGAATCAGGGAATCGTCGTACAGCGATGATTTTGGTACCATTCGACTCAGCTCGACGAGGCGAGTTCAACGGTACCAAATTTGACCATATTCCAACAACTTTGAAATTTTTCAAATTTTGCCCTCAGTACTAAGCTAACCTAACCTGGTACGTTGAAAAATCGAGAAAAAATTTTTATGAGCAAAATACACATAAGTAGCATAGATACACGCAGAATGACGACACAAATTCAAGCGTGTCTTATTTATCATGATATTTTCACTCTTTAGCTAGTTACGGCTGAAAAACCATTTTCGAACTATTGAGCTCCACGAGACGACTTCAACGATATAAAATGTTACCATATTCAAAATATATATATTTCTTAAATTTCAGGCTAATTTCAATAATATATTAATAATCACATTAAATATAGTAATGGCTGCCCGCGGACGCCCAACAAATAACAGATTTAACATTATTAACCCTATTAGAGTTTTTCAACGGAACAATGTTGATAACATTCGTATGACCTACACCTAATTTGTACAGCAATGTCGGACATATGACGACATAATAGAACTAGCGGCTGAATGGGGTTTAATTGCAAATTCCCGGAACTGTGAGTGCGGCGAGGAACTGTGAGTGCGGAACTTAGACTAATCCTAAGCCTAAGTCTTAGACTAAGCCAGAGCCTTAGACTAAGCCTAAGCCTGAGCCTTAGACTAAGCCTAAGCCTTAGACTAAGCCTAAGTCTTAGACTAAGCCTAAGCCTAAGCCTTAGACTAAGCCTAAGTCTTAGACTAAGCCTAAGCCTTAGACTAAGCCTAAGCCCCCCGGACCCCCCGTACTAAGCTGTTGTCCCACTAAACCTAATCACGATATGACCAATGCCAAAAATCCATCCATTTAAACGCATAAGAATTTCATTTAAAAATATCAGTTTTCGCTTGCATTTCCAGTATCGGGCTCCATATGTCGTTTCCCTGATTACCTACGGATTCGTACCATACGCCGTTCGATAGCGCATGGGATCTTCTATTTCATGTCCAAACATGAGCCAAATCGGTCCGTCCAATAAAAAGTTATGGTCCAAAATGTAAAAAACCCAAAATCCACATTTTTTAAAAAATTCCGACCCCTGAAATTAGGGCCCCTTGCTGAAGCCCCCTTAAGAGATAGAGCCCTGAAAGCTTCTCCATTGGAAAGAGCGGGAAAAATTACCCGACGGGGGGTTAGGGCGGAAGAATCTTAAAGCAAAGCTTTAGGAAAAAATTGCCAGAAAAGTCTCCATATCCCCAAAAATCCGAAAATAAAAGAATGTTGAATCAGCATATCGGAGGTTATACCTGAAAATGGGTGACCCGATCTCGAAGAGATCGGTTTTGGGGGTGAGAGATGATTGGAGGTCCAGAGACTATGGGGGCTATACCTCGAAAGATGGTGGGCCCCTTCCCTGATTTCCCCCCCAACCCAAGGAGGGCCGAATTTTCATAAGTGATGCCTGTAGCTGAAGTATATTTGTTTGATTTTTCTATTCCGGTGTAGTTTTAATTCATTGAATTCAATGTGTCCCTATAGCGGTTGTGACTTTCCGGTTTTCTTTTATTGTGAATTATTTTTATAGACATGTGTTGGAAATTTGCTAATTTTTGATGCCAGATTTATGCAAATAGCATCTATTATTTTTTTCTATCATCTATTGTTTATTTACAAGACAAGAGTGCAGTTAATTTCGTAGTAAAAATTTTTGGGTCTAACGGCCTACCAAAATCTCCACATGACCTTTGTATCTATAGTTATTAAACCTAGAATTGAATTCGAGTGTTTTATTATAACTGGCTGTTGTTGTTCAATGTTTATATTGTACGTATTAGTGCATTAACTACACCAGAAAAGGCAACTAGGCTGGCTCGTCAAAGTATACTCAGCATTTAGTACTGTTACTTTCGTATAGAATTGTATAAAACATAGCAGTACGGTAGTATGGTATTGCTTAATGCTAGTTTTTAATGCAAAGACCCTTCGAGTTGGCAAGAGTATAGAAGTTCGTAACAGATGAAATCCCAGCATTACGTACCATTGTTGTGTGTGGGAATAAACTTCTTCTGCACACTGTGCACAGCCCACGTGAAAGCCGACTAGACACCAGTTAGCGTTATTGCCCGTAGCCGTAGGCGTCAATGAACGTCAGCTGGCAGCATGCCACAGCTACAAATGTGAATGCCGACATACCGGATTTCCCTATCACGCCGGATTGTCTTATTGCTCTGTCACACATTTTAGTTAAATAAACAGACATTGTGGAATACCCTTGGGTGTCAATGCCCAGTCGGGGACACTCATTGCATTACGTAGCAAAAAGCTAGACCAGTAAAAAAGATCAAGGGCACGAAGTGGCGGGTGGTATGAACGGACTAAGGCATCAATCGCTTGCCTAGCAATTAGAGAAAACCCACTCGATGAATTTGTTCGCGCTCATTCCTACGTTTCGTCGCCTTGGTATACAAAAAATTTAACTGCCAAGTTCATCACAATAATGCGGGAGCGATGTTTCTACGTCCAAATTTGTCGGTAAAGTCGGATACATCGGTACTTGAGACCAAAAACCCAACGTTTGAAACTGACAAAATACAAGTGGATGATGAAAAGACATATAAATTGACTAGTGAACGTCTGATTAGACAAGAATCGAACTTATTGCAATTCATTGATGCGGTAACACCAAGTCAACAACCCGATGCGAATGATGGACAACAACGTGGCCCTAGCAGGATCCTGATGACATTGATGTGGCTTTGACAGAACGCTATCTGGGCAAGTATTTCGAAATAGATCCGCCTTGGGAAACTGATTAAATTCGGCAGGCTCAAAACGAAGACCTGTTTAAGCATGGTATGGTACAATACCTGGAAGATCAACAATTGGATCCCGAATTATATACAGCATAAACTCCACTGTTAAATTCTTTTACAAGCAGATACGTTTTTCGTACGCAATGACCTTTTGTATTTCTCGTGTCGATGAAAATGTCCTATCCGTGTCAAAGTCGACGAATTTCGGTTGGTACTACTGGAAGAGGTTTCGAATTATTGTAACGGAACAGGCGCATACGACATGTTATGCGGGAAATGTGGCATTTGATCGTATGTAGCAATGCTACAGCGTTTATAGGTTCTATTGGTAATCAGTGAAACACGATCTTACCGGGTAATCTTAACGGGGTCCAACCCGATAAATTTCGCACAACAGCAACACAGATCAAGGCTCCAATTGTATGGGTTGGATAATTAGCCGGTGTTTAACATCGGCTTGTTTCTTTTAGAACATCGTCGTGATAAAATAACATTGAGAAACTGCAGCAACCCAGCACCTAGGACGTTGCGCAGTGTGAGACTCGTGGTCCAATTGTTTTAACTTAGCGGTAGCTGTTGCTGTGACTACGTGCTCGGGCAGACCGTTCCACACATTGATGACGCGTTGGGCGAAGAAGTAGTGTCTACAATCAAGGCGAGCAGTCGTACGCGCATCGGCAACGCTATGTTGACATGGTTCCGTGATTGCAGCTAGCTCAAAAAGTCGAGACCAATCATAGTCGACTAGTCCATGTAATAGCTTATGTACCATTATCACATCGGCACGTAGTCGACGTTGTTCCAGTGTCTGTAAACCCAGACGGCGTAGACGCTGATCATATGGTAGCTTTCGCAGATTAGGTATCAGCTTGGTTGCTCACCGACTCGCTCGATAATGGCTACGTCTCTGGAGTAGTGCGGACTCCAGGCCTTACTGGCATAATCGACTTTAGAACGAACAAGAGCAAAGTAAATAGTTAGAAACGTGTGTTTATTCCAATATCGCCTCGTTCTTGCCATTAGTCGCAGCACATTGTGGGCGGCGGCAGTGACACGAGCACAATGAGCAGACGCCTTAAGATTGTCAAAAACTATCACTCCAAGGTCTGAGACAGATTGCTGAACGACGGGGAGCAAAATGTTGTTTACAGTGTAAAACTCATTTGTATTATGACAGCCAAAGTGCATAACTGCAAATTTTGTAACGTTGAACTCTAACAACCATAGCTTTGACCATTCCCAAATTGATGCAAGATCACCTTCTAGACCAATACTGTCAATCCAATGGAATAAGGATGTACAGGCTTTTATTGAAGCTTGTATTCTGTGTGTTTACCTTAAGCCAGGGTCTAATAGACGTGGACATTTACAGCCTTAACACCCTTCCATATGGTTGGTATTGATGTCATAGGTGTGTTGCCCAAGTCACGTTCGGGGAGCAAATACAACGTAAATTTTATTATTTCACTAAATGACCTGAGGCTTACGGCATGCCTGATCAAACTGCAGTAATTATATATAGTACATATTTCTGTTGATAGACGAAACTAGGCATGGGGTTCCTCGTGTCATACTATTCGACCAAGGACCAACGTTTACATCGGAATTATACACTTCTGAAATGGAAGAACTAGGTGGTCGTGCGGCGTTTTCTACGCCATATCACCATCAGGCAAATGGATTGGTAAAGCGCTGGACTCAAACGTTCACGGCAATGGTTAAGCCAGCGCTGGAAGTAGTTCCAGAAGATTGGGACGCTTATTTCAATAGTACATTCTTTGTATATCGCACCACGTACACGGTTCAACTTGCCAAACGCTATTTTTCCTATTAAATGGACGACACCCTGACAAAAACATTGT
>JASANE010013457.1:0-11646 GCA_030248225.1 Trileptium ribeirensis | reverse complement strand
AAACATTTGACGTATTGCTTTGAGGGTATCGACAACGCTTGGTTATGTATATGTTTAGTAACGCAAATTTACTTCATCACATAACGATGTTCTCATGCCACATAACGATGTTCACGTAAGATTGATCCATACATTCAAATGCAATAATATATTGGAAAGTCTTGTGCAAAAGTGCGAGTACAGCAAAATTCAGAAAGCCTAAGAACAAGCCTTGGTGACAGAACGAAGAAAATGGGCCACGACCTATGACCCAGTGATTAGGCATCCTACTACTTTGTGCCTCAGTGACGCAAGGCCACCCCTGTTAGAAACTCCGAAAAGCACATCTAATCAGTGTCCAAAGACATTTTCGAAAAACACATACCGACATCTATTAGACAAGAGCTTTGTACAACAGAAGCAGTTTGTAAAGCACTTCACCGCGACTCTGATGCTAATTACTATGTGATATAGCACAAGGTAAGATAGACCCGCCAAAGGTCTGAACAATTTGCCAACTCAGGTAAAACTTTTACTTCGCTAGAAAAGCAACTGCAACTGCACTTCCAAGTTTACTCCACTGTCCACACCAAATCCCACAGTGTTCTCGAAATTTGATTGTTAAATCTAGTACCTGGTAATAGACATGCGACCTCATCTATACATAAATCTTAGTTATGGCGCTGAACATGCTGACGGGTCTTCAGGAACTGAGCGCAAATAGTAGTCAACTTGGCCAACGTGACCCATTTTAGTTTTTTACGCACTGGATCACCATAGTTTTACCGTCGTTGGACCCACTGTCGAGCATATACTACTCTTCAGAAACCAGTCATCTAATACGCTACGTGATCAGAGGGCTGTAGGGCTGGAGCCGACCCCCTTCTCATAATTTACCGTAGGCCAGGTGAACAGGTGAAGTGAATACTAAATTGGTCATTTTTCAAGGGGTTACGTGGCTATTTTCTAGTTTATAACCATATGATCTTTGGAAAAAAATCGCCGCGCCTGGCTATGAAACATAATAAGATGCAAAACTGTTATGCTGCCTTATTACATGTGTATACTTTAAAAATTTTAATAAACCATAAAAAATACACAAACGAAAAACATGTCTTAACTGACAATGGATGATATGTAACCTTTTAAAAAGCATATTTGAATACAAACATAGGTATCGTATACTAAATTGTTTCTTCAAAGCATCGTGCCGTATAATAGCGTATATTGAATATTAATATACACTAGGCTGGCTTCTCCATATGCGATAAAATCAATGGCAATTTCCCTTCGGGGATGCCCAAATATTTTGATAAAGTAATTTCGGTCTGAACATCAGCTTGAGCCCGCGCCAGGAGCAAATTCTGTCTCTTCGCCGCACAGGCCCGCGGAGACCCGGGCCCGCGTACACCTCTGCGCCCACCTATAGTTCTGAGTACGCCCCCTCACTTCCTGACATAACCTTCTGCGCTCCAATATGTTCTATTTATTTAGTAATATAATGAAATATCTTGAATGGCCAGAATGCCAATGCAGTTGATACAAAGACAGATCCTCGTAAATACTGGTCATTATGTAAATTACCATATAATGTTTATGTCAAACCAGCCCAATGAATATCAAAACGGCATAGGGATAAAAGACATGCAGTCGTAGGAGAAGTTGCTAATACTATGATTCAGTGTTTTGTTACGCATCAATTGACATTCTAGTGGCATTTTATTTAATTTTGCATTTTACGTTTCGATTTGACAAAAATAATAGCAACGTTCATCAAGCGCTAAAGAAAACGCAATTTTATTCTAACTTTTGAAACATAATATCTCCAACAATGACTCCCCGTCACAGCAATACGTAACTGAACAATAACGTAAAAAAAAAAGCCTATGTATTGCTATGTTTACAACAAAGTAGCATTTTAGGACATGCTTATGTTCTGTAAACCTGAGGGATTTAGTAAACAATTTGTCAAATTTAGCGCACTAAAAGGCCTAACGGTAATGGCAATGTATGTATAACAATATGTTTACAACAAAATAGCATTTTAGGCCATGCTTATGTTCTGTAAACCTGAGGATTTAGTACAATTTGTCAAATTTAGCGCACTAAAGGACCAACGGTAGTCGGCAATGTATGTATAACAATATGTTTACAACAAAATAGCATTTTAGGCCATGCTTATGTTCTGTAAACCTGAGGATTTAGTACAATTTGTCAAATTTAGCGCACTAAAGGACCAACGAGTAATCGCAATGTATGTATAACAATATGTTTACAACAAAATAGCATTTTAGGACATGCTTATGTTCTGTAAACCTGAGGATTTAGTACAATTTGTCAAATCTGGCGCACTAAAGGACCAACGGTAGTCGGCAATGTATGTATAACAATATGTTTGCAACAAAATAGCATTTTAGGCCATGCTTATGTTCTGTAAACCTGAGGATTTAGTACAATTCGTCAAATTTAGCGCACTAAAGGACCAACGGTAGTCGGCAATGTATGTATAACAATATGTTTACAACAAAATAGCATTTTAGGACATGCTTATGTTCTGCTAAACCTAGGATTTAGTACAATTTGTCAAATTTAGCGCACTAAAGGACCAACGGTAGTCGGCAATGTATGTATAACAATATGTTTACAACAAAATAGCATTTTAGGCCATGCTTATGTTCTGTAAACCTGAGGATTTAGTACAATTTGTCAAATTTAGCGCACTAAAGGACCAACGGTAGTCGGCAATGTATGTATAACAATATGTTTACAACAAAAAGGGGGTTGGTTGCCGGCCGTTCGGCAATTATTATACAATATGTTTACAACAAAATAGCATTTTAGGACATGCTTATGTTCTGTAAACCTGAGGATTTAGTACAATTTGTCAAATTTAGCGCACTAAAGGACCAACGGTAGTCGGCAATGTATGTATAACAATATGTTTACAACAAAATAGCATTTTAGGCCATGCTTATGTTCTGTAAACCTGAGGATTTAGAGAATTTGTCAAATTTAGCGCACTAAAGGACCTAACGGTAGTCGGCAACGTATGTATAACAATATGTTTACAACAAAATAGCGTTTTAGGACATGGCTTATGTTCTGTAATTAAGAGGATTTAGTACAATTTGTCAAATTTAGCGCACTAAAGGACCAACGGTAGTCGGCAATGTATGTATAACAATATGTTTACAACAAAATAGCATTTTAGGCCATGCTTATGTTCTGTAAACCTGAGGATTTAGTACAATTTGTCAAATTTAGCGCACTAAAGGACCAACGGTAGTCGGCAATGTATGTATAACAATATGTTTACAACAAAATAGCATTTTAGGACATGCTTATGTTCTGTAAACCTGAGGATTTAGTACAATTTGTCAAATTTAGCGTTGTTTTGCACTAAAGGACCAACGGTAGTCGGCAATGTATGTATAACAATATGTTTACAACAAAATAGCATTTTAGGACATGCTTATGTTCTGTAAACCTGAGGATTTAGTACAATTTGTCAAATTTAGCGCACTAAAGGACCAACGGTAGTCGGCAATGTATGTATAACAATATGTTTACAACAAAATAGCATTTTAGGACATGCTTATGTTCTGTAAACCTGAGGATTTAGTACAATTTGTCAAATTTAGCGCACTAAAGGACCAACGGTAGTCGGCAATGTATGTATAACAATCTGTTTACAACAAAATAGCATTTTAGGACATGATTATGTTCTGTAAACCTGAGGATTTAGTACAATTTGTCAAATTTAGCGCACTAAAGGACCAACGGGGTGGGGCGCGCGGGATTTTGTTTTGCCCCTATAGTCGGCAATGTATGTATAACAATATGTTTACAACAAAATAGCATTTTAGGCCATGCTTATGTTCTGTAAACCTGAGGATTTAGTACAATTTGTCAAATTTAGCGCACTAAAGGACCAACGGTAGTCGGCAATGTATGTATAACAATATGTTTACAACAAAATAGCATTTTAGGACATGCTTATGTTCTGTAAACCTGAGGATTTAGTACAATTTGTCAAATTTAGCGCACTAAAGGACCAACGGTAGTCGGCAATGTATGTATAACAATATGTTTACAACAAAATAGCATTTTAGGACATGCTTATGTTCTGTAAACCTGAGGATTTAGTACAATTTGTCAAATTTAGCGCACTAAAGGACCAACGGTAGTCGGCAATGTATGTATAATCCCGTTTATATTCGGATTATATATTTTAACTGGGAAATCCTTTATAATTCACCCTTTTATGTATACACTTTGAAATTAATTTTTTATTTTTTAACATCTGTCTTGTTGCTTATTACTATGCCTGATTTGTATTTTATATATAATTTTTTGTTTGTCTATAACTAATGTAAAATATATCAATATATTAATTGTGGTATACATGTTTCATATGTTCAGAAAAATTCATTCTTCATATATCCAAAAAAAACAAGTTGATTCAGAAACTCGTTATATATATATTGATTATATATATATATTTATCGCATATATATAATATATATATATCGCAAGAGTCAAGCTCAACAGGATCTTCTTTCCCCGCCGATTTCGCTGTGCCCGTTCCCACCGCTGTGGTTTCGCTAAATAGTAGATAGGGACAGTAGGAATCTCGTTAATCCATTCATGCGCGTCACTAATTAGAAGACGAGGCATTTGGCTACCTTAAGAGAGTCATAGTTACTCCCGCCGTTTCCCTGGTGAGGTTAGCCCACTTCTGATGGTGATAAAACAGATTATATAGAAGTTTAAGTCTTATTTTGGGACTTATGTTGCTCAAAATTATGAACCTATGTATAATCCAAACCTGACCAGACTCTTATCACTTTACAATTTTTAGCATTGCAACTACTTAAGTTTATATTGTGTAGGTCAAAATTTTCTATTGATATAGCACTTGTTAATGTTTTAACGTCCCAATTTTATTTGTGTATCTATCGTGCAATGTTGGACAAACTCAATCCGGTACCAAGGATCGAATCCGGGCTGAACGGGTAAAAACCAGGCTCACCACTGAACTGCCTAGAAGCTGTTCCTCGTTTCGTTAAGGAACCTCGCAAAGCATACGAATAACAAATCCACGTGCAAGCAGACATTACACGAGAAACTCAGTTAACGCAGCGGTTCACAATGTGAGCTGTACACATTTGTGAACACTGTGAGTTAAAGCGTTAGTCGAGCAATAAGGCTTAGTTCTGATTAAGCCTTTAAAGCCTTTAAATTAATTAATGTATCGGTCTATATAGTCAAGGTCATTTAGTACATAATATTTATATGCATAATAGTATATACATGTCGAAGCTGTACATAACCAAAATTCGAATTTATGTCTTTATATCTTCTGATTGGAATTAATAATATGACAGTCATTTTTAATATGACCAATTTGAGGTTTTATCTGAATGAGAACGGTTAAGTAGATTCGTTTCAGTATTACGCTAATACATCCAGCTCGATTTAAGGGTAGTCGGCAAGCTGTGTCTTTCCTAGAATCTCACCAGTCTGAAATTTGTCAATTTTGAAGATTCCGCGGACATTCCGGTACCATTCGACTCAGCTCGACGAGGCGGTTCAGAAAATATTCATTTCGGTAGACAAAAGCAAAGAATTTGATAAATAGGTCATCTTCAATAAGGTATGGGCTTGACGACGCTTTCTGGAAAACTAAGTTTAAATAGTACTTAACTAGCTAAATTTATTCACGTTATTTAGCGGCTTGATTTGTAATTGTATATATTTCGGCTGTCAATTTTGGTACTTCTTGCTCTAAATCGTCAATACATTCCATATATTTTATTATTGATACATTTCGTTTCGATTATTGTAATTATGTTTTTATGTTAATAAAAATTTGACAATATAATAGTTATATTATTAGTTATAGGGTGAATTTTCAGACCAGATTTATTTTCTGGTTAGTACGATTAAATTACGATAAAATATCATTTATCAGGATAAATTAGATTGCTTCTCAAACGGGTTGGAAGTCAGAAAAATATTATTATTGAGAAAACTATCTTCTCCGTCTATTTTAGAACTGGGAAATGCCAGGACTAAAAAATAAAAGATTTACGGCATCTGAAAACTGCGTGTTTACAGAGATTATGTACTGGCTGCTAGGGTGTTTTTTAAAGACTGGCCGCCTCGTTGTCATTCATTAACCAGGTTATTTGGTTGAATTATTGGCCAATATGATTTTTAGGGGCGGAAGTGAAATGTAATGCCATTCTATATATACTAAGCGTAGGCCGCTTAACGCGATCACGTCCGGTGTCACGTAATAGGTGACACAGGCTAATTCTTCCATTTTGAAGTAATTTGATATTCTATTGCCCAAATTTCAGATTTATTCCCGAATCAAGCTGCGTTTCTACCCAAAGAAGCGTTTATTATTATGTGGTTAATACAAAAATGACAATGTTTCGTGTCAAAACGGTTGCAATGGCAGGGACACGATTTAGACTTATTTGTCGCCCAAATATAGCCCATGGGTTTCCGAAGCTTGAATTAAGGTTTACTACTTAGAATGCAAATGAAGGGTACTGCCAACGCTTACATGGAACGTCTATATTCCTGTTTGCACGGAGATTTGCAATTATACATTTGTTCAATCGTCATTGCTCAACATTTATCGACGTTTTGTTTAAAGTACCCTTAATTAGTTCCAGTTTCTAGCTTTATGCAATTAATAAGTAAATGCCTGTTAATATTTTGTAGGTATAGAATCGTCCAGACAAATGAACGTTAACAAAAGTTATTTTCTTCTTTCTCATCTATGGCTGACTTCCTATGAAATTTCGGTTTTTAGTTTATCCTAAATATTTACTAGTTAACGTAATAAATTACAAAAAGTGGGCGGAGCAATTGGCAAAGTATTTTAAATCTTGTTTATGTATACATGTATTTCAACTAAATATTTAATCAATTATAGTCTAAATTATTTAATTTGTATTATCAAGAGTGCGTTAGGGAAGAGTATGACACTTCCCTGCACTCACATGTTAGAACGTGTTTGATGATATGGGCATTTTTGGCTTGACCCCTGATTAGCTGATAAAATCATAGAGTTTTAACAGTCACATATTCATGATCAGCGACATGATCCCTAGCTCAAGAAATCAGCAATTTTGGGGTGATTTAAAAATTTGTATAAATTTAACTAATTAGCTAATTAATTAACTAATTATCATATATTGCCAAACTTTAAAACTTCAGAAATGTTATATTCGTGATCAGCGATATAGAAAACCCCGTGTGCATTTTTTTATTTCTGAGCACTTTGAAAATTTTCAAAAAATTTGCTAATTAATAATTAATTAGTAATTAGCTATAAGTAGGTAACTAATTGGCATGTTTTTAACATTCTCGAATACTAGTAAAACCAGATTGTAATCAGCACGGCGAGCTGTAGTATAGGCACCAAAATAATAGCTTTACACTAATTATTCATTGAAAAATAATCTAATTTTGCTTGAAAATGCTAAAAATAGGCTAACACGGTTAACTGGTTAGTTAATTACGAACTAACTAAAACAAATTTTGGCAAAAACAATATCTTTTGCACCTGAAGAATATTAGGCCCTTATTAGCCCGGTAGTTATTGATTAGTTCGACAGACGGACAGACGGTGATTTTTACCCTTCAGACGAAACGCTTTGCTTCGCTCCGCTCCATTAACAGTATTATACGTAATATATAATTGCAATAATGTCTAATTAAACGAACGCTACGTTGAAAATGTGTAGAACTCAACGGGACCTAATCGTAAATTTCATAAACTCTTTCAGTCTATTTTACAATTCTAGTTTAAAAAATATATACAAGTTTGCGGTTTGATTAGTTTTCCAGCAAGATATCTAAAAATAATTTAATTATGCAGCTCCCGCTAAAAAATTAAACATCAAATATTCACCGTTCGAAAGGTTAAAAATTATTCCGGGGATTGAAGAATATTAACTATAAATATATTAAATGAAGTATTTTGAAACAAAATTGTTAGAATTGCCTTTCAATATTAAAAAATCAGGCAATCCGTACAAGGTTACTCGAAATGTATTCGAGCGAAAAGATGTGTAAATAGTGTCTGAGACGGTTGATCCACAGAGGCGTTCGCTGCAACCAACCTTCATATCGCTTCGACTATTCAGCTTTATTTCAGTCAAAACATGTCAAATGCAACAACTGCGTTCGTCGATTATAATCAGTAAAACTAAAAAAACACCTAATTTCATAAAATACACCTAATTTCATAAAATACACCTTATTTTATAAACCTGTAACTAATAATTTTAAATGCATGATTCGTACGAAAAACGTATTGGAATATAGTATTAAACGCATTCATCAATAGGTGTGTTCTATTTTGAAGTTTTTGGCTACTCCAGGGTATTTATTCGTCACAACGCAAGTGCACGTTCCTTGGTCTCTGACTGTCGCCGAACTGATTTCCAAGGGCGAGCAAATTCTGTAACCAAATCGAAACGATACGAAATTAAAATTGTGATGCATGATTCAGACGGAAAACGTATTGGAATATAGCTTTAATCGCATTCATCAATAGGTGTATTCCACTTTGAAGTTTTTAGCTGCTCCAGCGTATTTATTCGTCACAACGCAAGTGTACGTTCCTTGGTCGCCCACTGTTGCTGGGTCGATTTCTAGGCGTGAGCGTATTGTATTCTGGCCTTTTAGGTACGCCGTGATCTAAAATTTGTTTAATTATAACTGTTATTGGAATTGACAAACGTACCGCGAACTGTTTTTCCATTAGTTTTAGCAGACTATCTTTTAAAATCGTCACACAAAATTAATAAAATTGTAAACTATGCTCTAATTCGACAACTATCAGCTGATACCACAATTAGCAGAGAACATGGAAAGGTGAGGTAACTAAGACGGCCAGAGGATCGGGCTCCAATAATCCGCGACTAAACTTCACTTGTAGCCACTGGCTATTTTGTAAAACACGATGTGGAATCCACATCCATTGTTATGGCACAATTAAGAACGGGGATTCGATTCGCTGCTAGACCGGACTCAACCAAATCCAGGTTCATGGCAATTGGTGGTTTTCAATTAGGATTCGCCTCTGTTCAGGAACAAATTCAATGTAACTACGGCGACATAAACGAAGGGGTCGTTTATTGTTTGCAAACATAGATCGTTTCAATTCAAAAGCGATAAAATTTCGTTCACAAACAATTTTAGTGTTCGCGAACAAAAATAGCTAATTTTTGCTTTGATAGGTAGAGTTCCATATAGCATTTTTTTTCAAAATAACAGAATGGGATAATCGGTGGGCGCAGATTAAGTTTACTAGCGTACAATACTATGTGCCGGCGCAATTGCGTAACCGGTAAATCGGTTAAGGAAGTAACTCAGTGTTAGACGCCGGATGCACACAAGAGTTTGAATACACCAAAATCACAGAAACATAAGTGTGAACGACTAGAGTGACAATGCACTTAATTGTAGGCTGCTAAATTGGCTTACAGTAATGGCCAATTTAAGGGCCTTTAAGTAAGGGTCGAAGTTAAAAAAGAATGACTTAGTGCGGGTGCGGAAGGGCGGTTCGGGGCCGACAGACACAGATTTATTCTTAGGGTTAGTAAGACCCATATAGAAACAACAGCTTAGGCAAAGGCTTAGGCTTAGGCTTAGAACATCGTGGCCGGCACAACCTGCATATAGCTTACGACCCTGACCTTGGCTTTGGAAAATAATACGCTAACTGTAAATAACCGATGTCAACAATTTTAAACGAAAACCGCAAATAACTACAGTCACTTATTGACAATTGATTAAAATTGTGCGAGCAATGTGACTTGAACCAAGTAGTTACAAATATCGCCGAGATAGAGAATTGGCGCTACGTCTTGCGGCGGAGACAAACAGTCACGTTGAAGAAAGTGTTCTCTCGGTGCCAAGGTACGCTGATAGAGCTTCTGTGCAAATACTTAAAGGAATTATTCTTAATAACTCATCAGAAGGAATTATTGATTGATGGCCAACATTGTACAAAATAGCGAATAGGAAAATTTAAAATCTGAAGAAACCGCAGTCTTTCTTGGGTACTTACAGGAAATGGCAATTTTTTTCGAGCGAACAAGTAGATCGCTCGAAATGGCTAAAATGTCGAAATTGATGGTCAAATAATTATTATTTTAGATTGATCAGTTTTTAGGCGGGTTGCAAGTTGGCTATAATCATTTTAGCGAGCGCTGTGTGTTCTAAGTGAAATATTTATGGTGACTGAAGATCAACATGGAATTTTTGAAAATCATCATTTGTATTTTCCAAATATTGGTCACCAAAGATAAGGCACATTGTCTTAATTATTGCTCCGGGTGGTATCGAAAATTGATACTCCGTTACAATAGTAAGTATATTTACAGTAGTCGCCACAATTGATGCTCGCCTCACGAACTATGAGCGAGCAGCGGTCATTTGTGTGGCGAGTAGATTGAGTCACTAAAGAAGACGCTCGAGACAGCTTGTTTCACCCTCTGTTTAGGTGAATGGGTGCATCACTTGGTTACTAGTAATAGTAACCGCACTGTTGTGTTTGTTTTGGCTTTCGCCAAGTTTGATTTTGCTATTTTTATTGTTTTTGTTTTTTGCTATTTGCTAACTTGTATAAATACCAAGTTTGATTTTGCTATTTTTGATTTATAATTTAATATATATTAAATTTTATATTTATAATATATGGTATTATATTTCATTTTATAACGATAGCGAGAGTGCATTTGAGAGAAGGGTACATATACAAACAAAAATACAAATTTATTCAGTTGCTATGGTACATACGAGACTGTACATTTACTGCAGTGTTCTGCTTCTGAAACGCGTTCATACGACTCGAGAATGAGAATTCATTAAGCGTCGTCCGCACATCATGCTTACTAGCGTTCGCAGAACATTGCCACACATGTTTATAATAAAGTTGAAAATTCACATAAGGAAATGAATAACGTAAGGGCAGAAAGTGGGGTAAAACCTTGCCTCTTACATCTGGCTATATATCTGTAGTAATTTAAAACATGTTATATCAACCTGATTAATACTGAAAAAATTCCTACATTTGGATTTTGCTGGGCAGATCGTAATATATATTTATAAATCAGTATTTACTAGGACAAACATAACAAGATATGTTACAGTAGTACCACCATATATCAACTATAATTTTCTATCGCATTCTAAATTATTTGCAAAATCTATTTTACGTAGTAATGTTTTAAATACTTTTGAACTCGAAGCCGTAACTAAAGGTATTCCGTCTATTGACGATTGTCTACATGTCCCTAATGCACACTTGATGATAGTAATTGCAGTGTATGTCAGAGAGGAAAGAGTATTACCGTAATGCACTCTTGATGATAGTAGTTGCAGGGAATGTCAGAAGGGGAACAGTACGATCCTAATGCACTCTTGATGATAGTAGTTGCAGAGGATGTCAGAAGGGGAAGAGTATGATCCTAATGCACTCTTAATGATAGTAGTTGCAGGGGATGTCAGAAGGGGAAGAGTATGTCCCTAATGCACTTTTGATGATAGTAGTTGCAGGGAATGTCAGAAGGGGAAGAGTATGACCCTAATGCACTCTTGGTGATAGTAGTTGCAGGGAATGTCAGAAGGGGAAGA
>JASANE010013456.1:0-10500 GCA_030248225.1 Trileptium ribeirensis | reverse complement strand
TGTGAAAATATCAGCCAATTCGATCGTTCTGTTGTCAAGTCATAAAAGATCACATACAAATTTGGGTTTATTTTGGTTCAAAAATGAAGTTTATTCAACAGTTGGGTCCTCAGCGTGTGGAAGGCGGTACAGACAAATGGGCATACAAGAATATGCGAATACCTAAACTGAATATAAAAGTTTAGCCAAATTTTTTGGACTCAAATTTCGGAAAATAAATTTCTACGCTAATATATTTCTGTATAAATTGCGCGAATGGACGAAATTTCTATTATGTATAGATTACTCGCAGAGTAATCATCTTCTCAAGTACAAAATTGAGTGTTGATGACTATTCTGAAGTTTGCTATCAATTCATACTTCTTGTATTAATGTTTGCTAACATCCAGGGACTATAGCATCCATGGGTAGTATTAATGCATATATACATGGAGCATAATACACACTCATAATGCGTACGGTCTAAGCGTTCAATTACATTATGTATATTTATATCAGTTTGCCGTAACATCATTTGTACATCTGTATATTTGTATGCCGGTATTTTGGCATTATTGCTAAATTAGTGACGACACGCATGCGTTGCTATGTGCTAGGACACAATCGTGGAACTATATATTAGAAGTAAGCTGGACCAATATTGAACAATTGGTAAGTATCTACCGTTGCTCGCACGCTTTTTTCTTTTGTTATTATTAAAGCTATTTGGACAAGTTTTCTTTGTTCCAGTGATTTAAGGTTTCTTAGCTATTAGACGATACGACGATCTCACGCTGGTATTTGTGTAAACTCTTTGCTGAAGGTGCAGCAGCAATTTCAAGACTAAAGACAAAAGGGTGGTAATTAATTTTCCACATGTAGACAGAATAGTTCCGGATTTGGAAAAATATACAACGTTATTGTTGTCGCAAAGATACTGACCCAGTGTCTTGTAGTTACCGTTTCTCTGTAATTTTTTGATTATTCGTTTATCGTTCAACATATTATACACGTGATCATAACATTTAGTTATGCATAAACAACGAGCTAAGTTACAACAGGGTCCCTGTATACACACGAAGTATTCACACATCAAAAATCAATGGATTGGAGGTCAAACATAGTTTCGCATGTAACGATAATGTTCTATTTACGTTTTTCAAAGTTTCGCGGCTAAAGTGTTTTTACTAGACAAAATATTTGTGGTCGAGTAAGAGAACCCGTGCTATGGTGGTCGTAGAGTTTTCTATGTTAGCTATCCACATTGTGTTCTTATCTGTTGTCTATAAAATAGGTGGTCCAAAAAGTAGAGGTGAGTTACGTTATATACTCTCAAAGAACGATTCAGGGAATGCAACCTCCACCTAATAGTGTGGCTGCTAAAATAAAGATCATTAAAAGACTTTAGCTTAAACCAATCCTCATGATTAGGCTTAGTGTGTAGAGAATGACACTAACTGCATATAGCTTATGCTTATTATCTTTGGTCAAACAGCTGATATAATTTTTCAAAAGTTATCTAAACAGTATTAGGTATAAGCTATGCGGCAGCAGTGTCATGCCAATAAAGACAACATGGTTCGAAACAGTTAGTAAATACCAATTTGTAACCATGTTCCAAACATTTTAGTTCAAGCCATTTTTAATGCGTAGGTGACATAGAACCCAATTGTACCAACGGAGATAGCATAACATGCTTGATTTCTTGCAAATCACGGTTTCTCCAAGCGTTTAAATTTTACACTGGTTTGCACGGATTTTGATAGAAATAATTTTGATTATGGCATACGTAAAAGCCTAAATATCGTATAAAATGCATGATTTTTGCAAGTTATTCATCAGAAGAAGCTTAAACTTCGTACTGATTTGTGTGGAATTTCACAGACAAAATTTTAGTTTATGGTATCTATAAATATAGCAAATAAATGGCAAAATATTGAATAATTTGATTTTTGGTAAAGTCATGTTCGGCCGAACTTTTAAGTTTCATGCTAATTTGCATTGATTTCTATCAAAATAATTTGAAGTTTTGGTGTTATAAGGAAATCAATGAAATACAGCACAAAATGTTTGAATTTATAAGTGTTGTTAACTCCCTAATTCCTTGTAAGACTTGTCTGTTTTATATGTCTTATTACTTGTTTTCCTGGAACGGCACACCCCAGTAAGCTGTTCTTTTTTCTAACAGTGTAACGTGCTGCTCCTAAAGGCGACATTGCCATGATGGAATACAAATGATCTTTGTGGTCACACCCAGAAGGTAAAGAACGGTTTCGGTCGGACTGTTATACTTCTGTATGACCAAACCGGGAAACCATGAAGAGAATTGCTTATGTAATGCAAACTCGGTTGTAGAATGTATGCCGTCTGTAATTATTATGTCAGTTTTTTATTTCAATATAGAGACAAATACCCAACTACGATGTAAACGTTAATTATTAATGTTGTTTGAAGAAGGAAACAAATTAAGAAATACTTATTAGAAGATCTTTAAACCTAGCGACGTAATAAAACAGCTATATTTTAGCCGAAAATAATGGAAATCCTCGACTTAATCAGCTCGATCGCCTTGGCATCACACCTGTTTGGTATGAAATGTACTATCAGTTATTCTTCTTTATCTATAAAGATGCGGATTTAATACAAAATTATTCTTTCTTATCTACAAGGAGGTGTATTTCATATACGAAATTTCCCGAATTTATCGCAATAAAACCTAATGGAATATTGAAATATCCTATTTCAATATATCAATTCTTCAAAAAGACACGAAATACCGTACCTGTGATTAATACAGAAAAAACCGAGCTATGAACTTTTATATTAGCTGGCATACGGTAAGTTTCACACGCCTAAAATTTTCCTCCAAACGATGTGACTAGTCTGATTTACTTTACTGTTTTGTAAACTACAATAATTGTGTTATTATATATCACTGGCTAAGGTATTTTTAAGTTTTCCCGGGTGTGTTGGTATGAGGCAACGGTGCAAAATGTCACTATTGTTAATAATGTTGTATGTTAGTGGAGCATTCAGATGTAACATTCCACTACAGGTAAGAAAATTTTATAATTATTGCAGCAAGCACTCCAAACGTTCAACGTATAGAGATTTTTTGGAGCCCAAGTTAGAGATGTTCTTATGTGTACTATGAGCGTTCACAGAGAAACGTGTACAGTCATTGCACATTGTGAACTGTGTGAAGTAATCACTGTTATGCGTTCTGAAGCAATGTACTAACCGTTGTTACGCTGTTTGTGAAAATTGTCGAACAGCTATATACATAATCTGTTCATTGACTGCAGCAAGTGAGCAAATATAGTGTAATAAAATACAGTATCTGCTTCAGCGAAGCGGACATTACACAAATGCTCCTGCTGCACGCAGCGATCTATTATTTTTTGGAGTAGTAGTTAATTTTACGCCGGCGACGTCCATTCGACGGATTTATAGTTTCGATCCGGTTTTTTATCCACTCCAGCGAAGTAGGAGGACCTAACCTTTGTCAGCGATGACTTCAGCAAACTGGAACTTTAAAAAGGCTTGAAAAATAAATTCGAACCGAAATGGTTAGCTTTTGGGGCTTCATCGGGGGTAGCTAATTCCGTCGCCGTAAAGATTGGAATACTTGGGCACGAACAGTCTTACGACTCTGGAGTAAAAAGTCATCTCCTATCGTGGTTTGGTAATTAGCAGTATCTAGAATGAATAACAAACTTCTCTTTTTGCTTACGAGACATGAAATCATGCATTAAAATATGAGGCAAATGCGTGAAAAGCAGTTGTGCGGAGAAATACCGACTCTTGTTAAAATACAATGGATAAAGGTTGTGTCTAAAACACGGTCTATCCATCCGTTGATTTACCCTTTCATACTTACGTTGATATAGCCTCTCAAATGTTCGTTGTTTGCAGTCAAACGTGTTGATTTCTCTTTTAAAACCTTCCTTGATTTTACTCTTAAACCAACGTTGATTTTCCATGTCAAACCTTAGTTTATTTGGCCTGCCAAACTTTCGTTAATTCGTCAAGTCATACCACCTTTTATTTGCAGTGTCAAATCCAAGTTGATTTGCCCTGTCTTACCTGCGTTGATTTGCCTTGGCAAACTTTCGTTCATTGTTCCAGTTCTACCTTGGTTGATGTGGCCTGTCAAGCACCATTTGCCAAACATCCGCTAGTTTGCCTTTCAAACCTTCCCTGATTTCAATGTGAAATATCTGGTGATTCTTCCTCTGAAAACCTTCGTTGATTTGTTCAGCCAAACCTTTTTTGATTTTTTCTGTCAAACTTCTTTTGATTTGCACTATAAAACTTGCGTTCATTTGCCTTGCCAAAGCCGTTAATTTGCCCCGATAAAGAAAGCTTCGGCGATTTGCTCTGTCAAACCAAATTTCCCGATTACCTATTCTGTCCCCATAGTACAGTTTGTTTTCACGTTTGGTTTCAGTAAATAAAGTATAGTGCACTCAGAAAAATTAAACACTGTACCACAATTTTACCAACATAGAAGAATTATATTCAAAGCAATCAAATAAACAATTTAGTGGGCTAGGTGAGAAAAATCAACTGCTAATATACACTCAATCCGACATTTTTTGTCAGGCAAAGTAAGAACACGATAGCTTTATAATATACTATATATCGTCCATGAGCGTTTATGTCATTCCGATTGAACAGTTCTGTTTAAAAAGCATTTAAACATGCTTCAGTAGTTTCATTAATCTTTGTATAATTCATACAATCACCTAAGCATTCTAAGTTTTTTAAATTGTGAATTTTACAAAGTTAAAATTATATTTTGTGAGTTACAATAACAGAGTTCAAAGATTTGCCCAAATGTAATCCTAATCGGATTATGTATGGTGCAAACAATCTTTGAAACAAAAATATGCGTCTAGTTTACAGAATGATGCCAAATGATGTAAACCAAAATTTTTAACTGATTTAGCCGATATGATTCAAAAGTAAGCGCTTTTGTGCATTTTTATCTTTTTGAATCAAATATATATACACATATATACATATACACACAATATAAAAATTTGACTGTGTAAAAGAGACATGTATTGTAACATGAAAACATTTGATCATGGATATCAAATTGGTGACTCAACTTAACCCAACTCCCCTGAAAGAAATTGACCAAATCCTACCACGCTAGTACGCAGATTTTGTTATCGCAGATTTGTATAAAATGATTTTATATTTATAATTAATGCATCACTATAATAATTTATTGTGCTTAAAATTTGTTAATTTGAGCTTTAATAAATTTGGAACTATTCGACAAAAAGTTATAATTTTGGTACATTTTGGTAGAATCCAGGTTGATTTTAAGTTAAAGATGAAAATTTAGGGCCAATTCTGGATATAGAGCCATACCGAGCCTACCATTCACGAGTCGAGCGAGAGCATAAGATTTATTTGTAAGAAACGAGCCGACCATATTGCATCTGGAATATGTGTGGTAGGCTCTTGATTGTGGATTACGTATAGTGCAATCACAAGCCAACATAAAGAATATCCAAGATAACATCGGATCGGCTCTTAAAAACACTAAATGCAACTATGTATGATTCGTTTGTTCGTTTATATATTATGTTCTACTTTGAGTTGTAAACTTTTATAGCTAGGAGCCTAATAGCCGAGCCTGGCTTTCCATAAGAAGTCCCGAGACGATCATGTTTCATGAAGATGGAATCCAGAGCTTGAAAAGCGGTCTCTTTCTAACTTTAATTTGCCTAATTAGTATGCTGCTCATTACCTAGTTCATACTTTGAGAGTCTGCTTCACCTTTGTGATTCAGGGAACGAATATGCATGTTATAATATTGTATTCGGAATGGAAGTGCTTCAGTTTATTTTCTGATATTACGAACTAACGCAAGAAGCCTTTAATGAAATATTGTCTAGTTTTGCGTATAGCAATATACGTAAAAATAATATTAGTTTCTTTATGTAAACATGACATGTTTATTAACTGCATAAGCAAATGACTTTAGGATTCTGATCGAATAAAGTTTATTAGCAGAGGCTATACACGGTCGAGGAATATAAAGGCTCAGTCGATCTTTATATTCATGCAGCAGTTAAGTCGGGCCTCATTTTATTTGGCGTTTATATGAGCATTAAGTTTTGTAAGATTTAACACGGATAGAAAATATACTTACAAGGTTATGTTTCATTTAACCAATTGAGAGTCGGATATGGATAAAATGTTGAATATCTAGCTGGCTAAAACACGCTGTCACAGTTTTTGACGTTAGGAAAAGTGCAGGGATACTTAAAAACACTAAGAAGTCAGGCTAGGACGGAATTTGATTGAACCTACTGCATAAAAATACCAATCTTCATGCGTGAAATATAACAGAAATTGTATCAAAACTGCTATATTTTTCAAGCCAAGCTATTTGGGCACCTCCTCATACCTAAATTTATCAGCGTTCAAAATGCAGTGATAATTTAACTATTATTCTACTCTGTTTATACAATATGGACCAAAGTACATTAAGCTAATTTTGTGACCAATGGTGTTCTTTAGCACCGAAAATGTTCGAACTATTTTTTAAAATTATTGGACCAGCATTGTCGAGCTAAAAGCCGAATTATTTCAAAATCTGTTTGATCTCCGTTCGCAAATGTGATATTACATCATAGAACATGATACAGCGTTGTTTCAAACTGTTCATCTGCAGACCTTATTGAAACGTCATCGGTTGCGTAAAGCGTTAGAATTCAAGTAAAACAAAATCTGCGTAATGTATTGCCTTGAACACCGAAATATAGCCGATACGATATTCCAACGATAACAAAGGTTTGTTGCTTTTCAAAAAGATAATTACTGGAGGCCGAGTCATTAGTCATGCACTATAGTTCTGTTCTCCGTAAGCTCCCTCTCTCTTAGTATGTCTCATGCTTTTGCACTGTTTTCAGAGCTAATAGCATATAGATATCGCAGTCACTATTACACTGAAATTGTTGTATAAAACACAGTCTCTCTGTTCACGAATGACAAGCAATTAATTAGTTTAATGGCTTTTTCCGCTGTGTCAGAAACTATACACACTATCATTGGTAACCTTAAAAATAAGCTTAGTTCCGCTAGTTGTTGTGCAATAAACCTGCTGAAGGCTTGAGCGAACCATAACGTAATAGACTCGGCTAAATTGACACAATGTTACTGATAAGAGTTTTATCGATATTGGAAACAGTTGATAATATGATGCACGAACTGGATGTTACATAAGGTCTTTTTGTTTTAAACAACCATTTTTGTTTTGTATGACAGAATCTTTCACAATCGATTTTATAGTAAAAATAATTAACAAAGGAATCTGAAATTTTGATAATTAGGTGCTGTGTTTCTGTTTTAGAGATTCGCTGTATAATATATGTTCGTGTCGTCGAGTACCACAAATCATTCTCGTCGCAGCGTGCAGAAGACGACGAAGTAGAAATAGGTATACAGATTGTAAACTACCTAAACTGGTGATGGCCAGGATGGATCACCTCAACCGATGGAAACGGAGCAATGGGAACATATCGTCGGACGAAACACCGACACGAAACAAACAAGCGGCTCCCATCAACCAAGATGCCCTGACGTGCAAGTTCGACGGCTGCGGCAAACTCTGCAACAGCTCACGGCGCATCAACGGAAGATGCACAACGAAAGCAACCAACGTAACACATTCACATGTTCGAAATGCGATGATGTCTTTCGATCGGAAAGCTTCTAACAGAACCATTAAAAGAGCTGCGGCGGAACCAGGAGTCACGACCCCACGACCCGCACCTGCGAATCTTGTGGCAAAACTATATCAAAAACCAACATCGCTCGCCATAGCATGGCTTGCAGCACGACCGAAGAAGAGGGTGGTCACCGGGAGGCAATTCGACGGCAGGACCGTACACAGGCGCGTGTCTACACGCAAAAATGGAAGCCCTGTAAGAAATGTGGAAGGGTGCTCGTGGCCACCAATATGGATCGGCACCACAAAACGTGTGCGTATCAATAGCCCGAGGGAGGAGCTTGCCCCCACGGGGGCAAAGGTTCTATGGATAGATGGATGGACTGTGAACTAGGTTTGCTTGGTGGGTGGCATCCACGTCACGTCTGCGCAAGTGGGAGCGCACGTCTCGGCTGTGCGGCAAACGACCCACTAGGGCTTGCGGAAAAGGAGTCAGCGACAAGTCTGAAGACTTCGTCAAAGACAATCTCCCGGGAGCGAACGGAGATTTTGAGGACCAGCCAACGTCAACATTTCCTAAATCATCTCACTGCGAGAGCCCTCCTCGGCTCGTCTCCAAAGCTTTTGTAGCCTAGGTACCGGGCACATGGTGTGTCTGGTGCAAATTCGCCAACGAACAATACACCATAACCCAGAGCCAGTCAGAAGAGGAAAACCATTTCGAGGGGGGCTCTCGCGGTGAGATGATTTAAAAGTGTTGACATTCATGATCCTCAAAATCTCCGTTAGTTCCGGGAGATTGTCCTCTTTGACGGAGTCTTCAGACTTGTCGCTGACTATTTTTCCGCAAGGCCTAGTCGGTCGTTTGCCGCACAGCGCTCCTTGCGCAGACGTGGATGCCAGCCCACGAACCTCAGTTATCATCTATCCCGTGGGACCTTTCCCCGTGGGGGCAAGCTCCTCCCTCGGGCTATTGGTGCGCCGGCACAGCGGCTTTTTTGTGGTGCCTATTGGTCAGCGCCCTTCCCACATTTTCTACACTTCCTTGCGTGTAGACACGCGCTACACGTGCCTCCCCGTCAAAGTGCCCTCCCGTGACCGCCCTCTTCCGGTCGGTACTGCCGAGGCGCGTCTATGGCGAGCGATCTGTAGGTTTTTGAGTATCGTCACAAGAGTCGCCAGGGGTGCGGGTCGCGGGGCTCCTCGTCCCGCCGCACCTTTCGGGGTCTCGCTGAAACTGGACGTGGAGGCGTGGATCGTCGCCGTTTCAAACATGTGAATGTGTTACGCTGGTGCTTTTCGTTGTGCATCTTTCGTTGATGCGCCGTGAGCTGTTGCGGGATTTGCCGCAGCCGGTCAAAGCATCAGGCATTTGGTTGATGGGAGCCGCTTGTTTGTTTTTTTCGTGTCGGTGTTTCGGGGTCGACGATATGTTCCCGTGCTCCGTTTCCATCGGTTGGGTCCCTGGCCATCACAGTTTGGGCCAAGATTACGAGAAATATATACCTATTTCTACTTTCATCATTACTTCTGCACATTGCGACGATGATTTGTGGTACTCAACAACACGAACATATATTATAACAAACCCTAAAACGGAACCACACACCTAATTATCAAAAATTTGGGGTCCCTTTTTGTAATTATTTTTACTATAAAATCGATTGTGAAAGATTCTGTCATACAAAACAAAAATGGTTGTTTAAAACAAAAAAGACCTTATGGAGCATCCAAATCGGTACCGTGGTGTATAAAAAATATTTCAATATGGATAAAACTCTTGTAGTAACATTGTGTCAAGAATTAGCCGAGGTGTGGTACGTTATGGTTCGCTGAGATTTCTTCCGGCAGTTTTATTGGCAAACTGTAGCGGAACTAAGCTTATTTTTGAGGTTACCAAATAGATAGTGTGTATAGTTTCTGACGCAGCGGAAAAAGCTCATTTGATTAATTGCTTGTCCATTCGTGAGAAAAAAACTCCTGCCCGACAATTTCAGTGTAATAGTGACTGCCGAATATCTATATGCTATTAGCTCTGAGAAAGCAGTCAAAAGCCATGAGACAGTACTGAGGAGAGGGAGCTTACGGAGAACAGAACCTAGTGCCAGTGCATGATGACTCGGCCTCCCAGTAATTATTCTTTTTGAAGCAACAAACTGTTATCAGTTTGGATGTGTCGTATCGGCTATATTTTCGGTGTTCAAGGCGATACATTGCGCAGATTTTGTTTTCTTGAATTCTAACGCTTTACGCAACCGAATAAAAATACAGATGATTTGAAAACAACGTTTATCATGTTCTATAAATATTAATATCACATTTGCCGAACAAAGATCAAACAGATTTTGAAATCATTGGCTTTTAGCTCCGACAAGTGCTGGTCCAATAATTTTAAAAAAATAGTTCGAACATTTCGGTGCTAAAAAAACACCATTGGTCACAAAAAGTAGCTTAACGGTATGTACTTTTGAGTCCCATTATTGTATAAACAAGTCAATAATAGTTAAATTATCACTGCATTTTGAACGCTGATAAATTTAGGTATAAGGAGGTGCCCAAATAGTTTGGCTTGAAAAATACCTCGCAGTTTTGATCCATTTATCTTATCTTTCACGCATGAAGATTGGTATTTTTATGCAGTAGGTACAATCGAATTCCGGTCCTAGCCTTTCTTAGTGTTTTAGCTATCCCTGCACTTTTCCTAACGTCAAAAACTGTGACACGTGGCATCGAATTTTCAACATTTATCTATCCGACTCTCAATTGGTTAAATGAAACATAACCTTGTAACTATATTTTCTATCCGTGTTAGATCTTACATAGGGCAA
>JASANE010013455.1:0-12451 GCA_030248225.1 Trileptium ribeirensis | reverse complement strand
ACTCTAAAAATCTACGTGCAACTAAGTGAAAAATGGTAATCTTCAGTATTATTTGGTGCCAAATTTAAGCATTTGACAGGATGCCTCGTGAAGTTTAAAGTTTAGTGAAGTACCTCTTGTAGAATTGAAACATATTCGTTGTGTTTAACGCGATAAATTGACATACCAGTCATTCGTTGACCTCTAACAACTATAAGAATCATAATGTTGAAAAAATTATTCTTGGGGTATTGAACAATGACTTGCAGCTCGACTACACCAACTGCTTCGGAAAAGAATGACATAGCTCTAAATCAAAGGATTCGATCGTAGTCTTCACCATTTCTAGGCCTGGCTCAACGAGGAAGAAATATAACTTTGGCTCATGCTAACTTGAAAGCTGCTGCTTCATCAAGGTTTTGTATTGAAGTTGTAGCGATAGTAGGATTCTGTTGTTGCCTGAAGTTGTTCACGCCACGCCTCGTGGAAGAGCTATAGCTTAAAATCTCGAGGAGCACGTATTCGGAGTTTTTTGCTAAAGCCTTCACATGGGCTTTCCGTGGAATTTCTCAACAATGTTTTGTATTTTAAGCAAATTGGGCTTTTTTAAGTTTTAATTGCTGTCCAACTGTAACTGAATGTTGTATTTACGAGATAAGTTTCTAGAACGAACATAGTTTCGTTATTTTAATATTCGAGCCAAAACTTAAATTTATACGAGGACGAGGACCGTACTAGAGTTGCAAGTTTTGAAAATGAGTGTACGGACTCGGATAAAAGAGAATATTTGTACTAGAACTCCGAATTTTCGATTAAAATTACACGACATTCCCAGACAACACTGGAGCTGTATTTATTGTATAGTGTACACATTATAATTTACTGCCACACTCCTCGCCCCCTCCTTTGGACAATTTAGCGTTACTTTTTTGTGATTTTTTCATTTTTTGAGATTTAACGTATTTATTTTCGTAACGTGCATACCAGGGTATACCATTTCAACCAAAATATCTCAAGTCAGCGCTCGAACACATATTGCTCGGGTAAGGTTACACATGAGCGAACCGGAGAGTCCAACTGTGACTGGCGATACCAGTGCTGGAGTGGTGTGTTTACCCTGTTTTTATCAAGAGGCGGTGAACCAGTGGAGCCTTAAGTTTTGTCACGGGGGAGGAACCGGAGGAGGACACCTGGTTTTGCCAGGAGGGATATGAAAATTCTAGGCACCACTACCATCATTTTGGGGAGCCCAGATGATAGGTTACATATTTATTTTCAGCAAACAATGTGTTATCGGGTTCGCGAAAGCTCTTGTCACCCAGCAGTGAATATACTCAATTTTCTTCCGGAAGTCCGTTTAGCAATATGCTACGAACTTCATCTTCAAATGAAGATGTTTCTTCTCAGCACTGTCCAAATGCAAATGATTGTGGCTCACCATCTTCTGCAATAGTTCCTTTTGAAGTGTTAATGATTCCGCTTAAAGATTCTTCCAATCCTTTGGGTCTGGAGCCGGAACAGGAAGTTTTAGCCCGCTTTCGAAATGCTAAACGCGATGGCAACAAGGTTAGTAGATCAGTAGTTACGACTATAGAATATATTGCAACACTTCTATGCAATGATCATTGCATCTTCGAGCAGTGTCAATGTGCTATTTTAGATATTTTATGTATGTAGCTTACACTGGTTGGAATAAGTGAAAGATTGTCTAATTATAGAGCAAATATATTTTATAAATGTTGTGACGTTTTTTATGTCTCTTATCATATTTAGGAGCAGAAACTTTTATGCGGTGTAGACCTGGTCGCGGTGAATGTATGATTAAATAGGCCCTCTTGAAACCGTATTAACAAAATTTTAATATTATGTAATTTTTTTCTAGAAGCATTAAACGAACAAAAGTATCAAAATATATTTCCACAGAGCAGTTTTGAAAAGTTAAGAATAGCTGATATGAGGTATGAGTTGTTCCGGAACTTTTCTAAACTCCGGTTTACTTTTCTCAAAATTTATAATAAAAACCCCCAAGTTTTATAGGTTTTCGCTTTCAGCGTTGTAAAGGCTAACACTGCAATGAGTACGTTTGGTATTTGCAATGCATGGATAAGATCTTGCCTGAATGCATAATAATATTAGGTAACTGAGGGAAATATTAAATACTGTTGGTGGCTAGAACAGTGTTCTCACACATGCCCATTATGTAGATATTACAAATATTTCAAGCATATCTTCAGAATACTTCCTATAAATTGAAAACGTATGCATACGCCCTGTTCTTCCTGTGTCCATTTGCATTTCCATTAGATTTTATTTTCATTTCATTCGTAGTTAAGTCAATGTACCAAGGTTAGTTGTGTTAGTGTAGTATTGTTCATTATTGTTCGAAATGAAAATAGAAGTATAAGTTTCTGGTTCTCCACAAGAGTGAAAAAAGTGTGGAGCCCGCAATTCGTGGCTTCAATAACAAAGTTGGGAGACTTCAAAAGTATGCCGCGGCCTGCAGATGGGGATGAAGTGGTGGTGTTTTGTTGCCGTAAAGATGCAACGGATACATCGAAAAAATTTGTTAAATTGATTGCGTGTTATTCAGGGATGTGGCATTTTCCACTGTGGAAGCATAAAAATAGGCAGAAAGGAGGCCAAATTTTTCCTAGGGGTGAAAATCAGCTTCTGTGAGGCCTTTCATCTCAACCGTCAATTTGGAGAAGTAAGTATAGCAACCTTCGCGAAAAAACAAAAAATCGCATTTAATATTTCATAAACAACGAACGAAGCATAATCCGATAAACAGTAATAGACGTTCAGTGCTAATGCACAAAACTGTTTTTACCGGCAGCACGGAACCACGTCAAGAAATGCCGAAAGAAATGTTCTTTCTTTTGCGACAAATTCGCGAAAAAAATAACAATTGTTCGCTAAAACAAAAATATGTTTTTTCTTTCAGGAACATCACCCAACGGAGTTTCTAATAAATAATACTGTTATATGACTTTGAAACTCAACTGTAAGGACACCTTAGTATTTGTGTTGCATTTTATAGCACTGAACGCTTGGCCATAAATTTGCTAAACGCGTTTTGCAACATATATGCATCATTTTTGATAACGTAACTTTTCTTGCCTGCAACTCGAGTTCCCGCCTTACCGTATTTTTAAGGTAAGAACGTTGCTTACCTTGAGCTGCGTTGACTGCAACGAATAGTCTGTACTTACTAAAACCATACCAGTCTGCCAATTTATCCATTGAAATTTTATTACCAGTTTTAATGCCTTCTAGGTACTCGTCTACGGCCCGCTGAAGCTGTTGCTGTGTCCATCGTTTTTCTTTAATGTTATAATAGTAGTATTTTTGCCTTTGGACTTCGCCATAAATTGTTATGATTCAAAATATAGAAATAATATTAGTATTATAACTATACGACGTTATATTATTTAAACCGAAAGTATAGAAAAACAAAACTTAAAATAACGACAAGATTGTTTCGAACTACCTTGTTTCAAGCACTCGATTCTAATCGTTTATAACGTTACTATATTTCCGCACAGAAGCAGCAGATTCATTACTGAGCGCAGATTCACTACAGAGTGTAAAGTTGTTTGTGTGTGTATTTCTGTTTACACCACCTTTGTTTTTTCTTTCACGAAAATCAGACGTAAAATTTCTCGATAAAAAACACAATTTTTCGGCGTTACTGTGCTGTTTGAAGCGATGAAAACGAATACATGGCTCTACATGGCAATTTCTTATATATATAACATTTACATTGTCCTTACGGCGCTGAGACTCAAGGAAAATTAGAAAAGTCTTTACGTGACACAATAGGTTTGTGCCGCAACATTTACACATGTATAACTCAATTGAGAATTACCTATGTCAAAATTAGAGTACATTTCCCAATAAAAATATTTTATATAAAAGGTTAGCTAATGTGGCTATCATGGACGAAATTTTAGCTGTATTGATTCAATAAATAGTGAATTAGGAACAAATTTTTTTTCGCGAATGCTGCTATAAATAAGTATACTATAATAAATAATTATAGCTGATTTTTGTTACAGTTTTCAACGTATCGTGGAAATGAAACAAATGCTACATCCAATTCTACGAGTGAAAAGCGAACTAGGTTTTCGTTGTCTAACGACTTAGAATCTATTGGTGAGAAACTGATGTAATCTTTATTTGGTGATTGTTTTAGAAACTACAAGATTTCCATCTTGGAAAAGTTTCTTTAAACTTAGTGGCGTTGTGATATGAATTACAGATTTCAAATTATGCTGTTTTAAGTTTCCGTCAGGCTTCCTGGTGGAACCAAGCACTTATTTTTACACAGTTACACATCTTATGCAATTTTGGCACAAATCTTGCGCTTCGCGAGTTTGGTGATATGGCTCACCAAAAGTGATGTTATTTTTCTTTTTTACATTTTCTCTAAGTGGCAATGTTGTTTCAAACCAGTGACTGGAATTGTGAAATCCTCTCTCATTATTGATTAGTGACGCTTATGTTTTGTCAAAGTATAATAATCAGAAGGAGTTACTTAGTGGTTACGTTACCTTGTCCGTACGGTAATGCTGTTGCGCGTTTATAGAAAGAATTATTGATTTTCGCATAATCAGTGGTTCAGTAGGTGAGATTTGGTGATTAATTTGTTAATCAAATGCGTTATGTAAGCGTATCGGCTTTTTTATTGTTCGTATGTATCATTATGTCTTGGCGTAAGAGTCGTTGATCTTCACTTTATATTAACGCTAGGTGGACATTTGCTACAGTTACTTTGACCAACTTAGTTAATTGCGGTGTACATATGTTCAAAGTAAACCTGATAAACCAAATTCATAGTAGAGTATGGATTGCTTAGAAGTTCCGAACTTGAACTTGGGACCACAAATATTGTGAGTATTATAGTAAATTTATATGCAAGCTTGTTTAAGTTAAATTACCTCAAATACCAGCCTGTGCGCTTGTAAATTTTGTAAATCTTTATACTCGCTTTGTTAAATGGTAACTAACTCTTACAACTTAGTTAGGAATTGCATTCTTGAGAAAACATTACAATGTGGCAGTATGAGCAGTTTGTCGCAACTATAGAATGTCGGGACGAAGTAGAAAATGGATAACAAATTCTCTTTCAGATGCAGAGAAACCAATAATTTCAGGATTCTTGCGGAATAACATGTTAACAGACGCGTGTTTATTAACTCGAGGCAAAGAGAAACCGAAATTACCTAGTCTTTGCTCTACGTAGGGCATGCGCATTCAACGTGACTCAGTTTAAACTAGCGTGTATAATGTGATGCAATTTTGTCTCACTGGCGGTCCGCAAAAAAACCAGACGTAGGAGATGTCTAGCGGTATACGAGAGCTACAGTAACATGTGCCCATAAAGATGGCTACGCAGGTTGAATTTAGAAGTCGTTTTGATTTGTGAATTCAAATCCGCTTTGACTTTCCCAATTTCAAACGTAAGTCGATTTAGTTCGATTTGCTTTGGGATAGGTCGTTTTAAGCGGGCCTATCCGAACAACTCTGGCCAGAATTACCTTGACAATAATGTTTCAAATCAAGCATATAGAGGGTTGCATAATACGGAGACTACTTCACGGCCTTAGGTGAGGACGGTTGGCGCTATGCAGCATAGTTTTAACAGGTAGCGATAATTGGCATTTTTTTGCTACAATATGAATGTTGTGTGTGAATATTTTCTCACAAAAATGGTTAGTAGTGTCAGTGTACCTATTTGCTATATGTGGCACATGGTGGGACTAAAAATACAGGCGAGTCTCTGGAATGTGAGCAGGTGACAGCAGTTCAAATAGCTTTGTTGCTCTGCGAGTTGTAATCGGAGTCCAACCGCGGCAGCTACTTGGATTTGTTCGTAACTCAGCTTGTCGGTTTTTATTTTTTTCTGTGTCCAGTTTCAGTTCTACCCTAGTTTGGTTTGTCGCGGACATCGTGATGTCATCATGGTCTACGTTCACTGGTATTTGATGAAGATCTTGCGTCGGTAGGTAATAAAGGAGGATTAAAGTAGTCGCACCTGAATATAATTAACCCGATTTATATTGGCATTCCCAGAATCACTTTTAAAAGGGTAATGGTATCAGCTACGCTAAAACATACATGTTCAGCTTTCAGAACAAAATTAATTTTCTTTAGATGCACGTGAAACTTTAGAGTTGGTGTTGATAACATTATGATGTTCATGTTATAATTATATGTATTACCGTGACGATATTTTTCTCTTGTTATAAAGCGCTACGGAAACCACAATCCCATAAATATATTATTATTTTATTGTGTCTTGATACAACATGCAAAATATATCGAATTCGTATGTATCCTAGTATATAGACTTCAATTTATATAATATATAATTAATTAGCCTCTCCAAAGTGCGGGTGGGCGAGAGGGGGCCTGGTATTTTCAGTGTCATGACAAAAAATGGGTGCCTACTGTTTGGAAGCTGTGACAAAATTTTGACTCCCTATGACAAAATGCTCCTGGTAAAATTTTTGGCTACCCAAGGTAAAAACAGCCCACTCACAGTTGACATAAAACTTGACAAATTTGATTGTTTTCAGCAAAAGATGTTTGGAACGTTTTTGTGCTGTATGTGGTAGCATTTTATTAACAATATTAGCGTTTTTCACTTTAAAACGTGAAATTTTGAAAATTTTTAGATTTGGATCCAGCAATCCAGTTAGCCCCAGTTCACACCCGCTGGCAAAATCCGGTGCCACCAGTTCTGAGCCAGGAGACCCCGTTCATCCGTTTCCGGGCAAAATTTTCAGCCAATGGCGAAGCCAGTTATATACGTGCATTTTCAGATTACTCAATTGATATATTAGCGTTGATGTTTAATTTATTGCTTTAACGATGTGCATTTCAGCAACCAGTGATAATCTAGAAAATGAAACCTGTAGCAACCAGTCTGTTTGTTCGTCGGAGTCAAACCAGGAAGTTGGTTCAATTCTTGCCGATAATTTGTCAGATATGCTAGCTATGAGTGCTAACGTTAGTGGACGTGGCACTCCGAGTAACTCGGGACGTGACACACCAATGTCTTCACATCAGGGTGTTCTTCGTGGTAAGGTCATTCAGTTCGTTCCAAAAATTGTATTTTTATCATACGGTCTGCAACAGTTTAACCGATGAATTGTTACATTTCGATGAGATTTGGATAAAATTGTGTCGTACAGCATGAAAACATGCAACAGCACCGGTCGAAGTTCACGCCATTCATTGGTCCAAGCACATATTTTTTATACTAACCTAACAGGTATTTTATATCAACTATTGTTACAGACCCCTATTCAACTTTAAAGATTTCAAAAAATCACGATATCACGAAGAGGCAAATTTTATTTTTTCGTTTACTTTCCCTTACGCGAGTAAACTTAAGGTGACACCACCAACTATCCTATTTTGTAATAACCGATATCGAATCTCTCTAAAAAATCCCTTTCTTGAGTTAAAAATTTGATTAATTTCATGAAGAAATTTATTAAAAAGTTGTTTTAATTTCAATAAAAGATTTTTTACCGTTTCCGATGCTATTTATTAATTTTTTTTGTGTTTTTACCGGGCAAGTATTAAGATTTGAAAATTTTTCGATTTTGAACCTCCACTTTCCCCTTAGTTTACTCACCATGTCCAAACAATCAGGTACATCCATTTTCCGAACATTTAAAATATATTAGAAAAGCGAAAAGTTTTTCGTGAGTTCTCGAAGTCAAGCTACAAACTGAATTTCGGGCAGTTTCGGCTTCGAAGGCATAGGGTCTGCTAATAAATTCTTTTACAGTGTGCAGGCTTTCAGCCGTTTGAGCTTACATGTGTATTATAGTTGCATGCTACTGGTTTCACGGATGGCCCTCATCGTTTATTCTGGCTAGGGACAGGCAGAGAATAATTTATATATTTGTAATTATGTAATATGTCAAATTGTGTTTCGTAAATACGTTGCTTTATTGTGTAAGTTTCGTGAATTTCTCGAGCCAAAAATTTTAAGTTTTGACCCCGCTTTGAGGTCTAGACACAAAAAAATTTCCTGGACCCAAGCTGGACTCAGCGTCCGTATTGAAAAAAATCTGAGTGAATATTAAAAAAATAAATTGCTATCCGCGGTAGTTTATCGCACTACGTATTTTCAAATAATAAAAAGTAGTGAGTGAAACAACAAACTCTGGAACTTTTATTATATTCTTATGAGTTAAAACCCATGGGTGGTTTGAGGGCCTCAAATGCTCACACATATTGTAATATAACAAAAATGTTATTTTTATTAATATATTAAACAGACATGCCGAAGCTGGGGTTCAGGGGGCTGCCATCCGAGGCCTCGGGCCCCCTCTCCTCCACAGGCCCTGATGTACCCCTGAGGATACCACACTACCTCTCTGAGATGTTGCACCTCAGGCGCGTTGAAAATTTTAGTGTAACATCTGCTTTAATAGTTTTATATGCGTTCGCTGAGGTTCTTTAATATTGGTACATATATTTGGTTTTTTCTTAAGTCAATTTTATCCTTGTAGGGGGTGCTTTTACACCCTGTAGCAAGCGTCTGCTATGAGGTAAAGAAATAGTGTTTCGGTCACTTTCTTTGAGTTTATAAAACTACATAGCTTTGTCCCAGGAAATTGGTAGTTTGGTGACGGGTTCAACAGTGATGGCCAAGCATAATTTTTTGACACTGTAGCTATGATTATGGTTTTACGAGTATACTATTCAGTTCAATTTTTTTAAGTTCCTAAATGGCGAAAATGTCATATGACAAATAACTTGTCATAGCTAGAAATAATTGCAATTGAAGTTGGAATGGGACTTGCTTTAGATGAAAATTTTGTCTAATTGCTGTCGATCGAAATTTTGTTTCATTGCATTCAAGATTTAGTCATGAATCGACTGAAATTTATATATTTAAAATGTATTTAAATTTAAAGGCCGAAATTGAAATTGATAGAAATGTTAGTTTAATACCAGTGGATTGAAATAGATCAAAATGTTGTTTATCTAAATCATTCGAAATCTCGATCGTTTAGTTTGCAGTTATATGTTCCTGGTACTGTAATTTATCATTGTGAAAACTCTTACTGTAATGTCAGAATTGTCAAGATTAGGCGTCAGATCTTTATATTGGCCGCTAACCCTGCATTGGTAGCCCCCATGTAATACCAAAATGTAAAGTAATCATTTTTCTAGAAGTCTTAAATATTGGCTGAATAATTCAATCAGAACGTAGTTTAACGTAGTGGAGATTGTGTGTGGTAGGGGTGAAATCTTTTAAATTTCGTCTATGTGTGTGATCGGCCATACCTCCTCAACGACAAAACCGATTTTCATGATCTTGGCTCATTCGAACCGGCTTAGTCGATTTACCGTGGAGATCCTCGAGAGTTTTTCGATTTAGGGTCTGGTTCTTGATTCAGGGTTCAAAATGTGGGTTTTTGCCCTATTTTACGTCATTTTAGGACCCTTCACGGAAGCAAGGCTATTTTTATTTTAACTTTCGAATTTTTTGTTTGGTTGGTTATATTTCATAGTAAAACGATAAATGGGGATGCATCTTTTTTGTTTTTCGAATAAGGCTTTGTTTCAAGAGTTATGGGGTTTGAGGTATGGTGCCCCAATGGTTCCTCGACCCAAAATTCGAAAATTTGTTCTGACGTCCTGAGCGGCTGAAAAGTTTCACGTGGGAGTTTTCGAGCACGGGAAACTCATTGCCGGTGTTGGTTTTGTTCTGTGACCCATGGTTCCATGGGTACGGGGCTATGACGCCCCCAAGGTCCGGGGTTATTTTAGAGGGGGGGCGACCCCAAGGATCGGCTCCCCCCCTCCCGGCGAGCTCTCCCCTAGACACCGATTCCTACTTTTTTCGCAAAAACGACCTCTTAAAATTTACGTTTTTTCAAAAAATCGACCCCTTAAGGGGTCACTAGAAAATTTAAAAATGGCTGATAAAATTGTTAAATTGTAAAACCGGTAATATTTCGATTTTAAAAACCTGTATAACGTAAGTCTGAAATACGTAGCAATATTTACACGCATATCGTAGGATAAACGATCAATTATTTTGGTCACCAAACCTAAAATATGCATTTATAAAAAATATATTGTATTAATTTTTATAAAATTACTGACCCCTTAAGGGGTCATGACCCCAAGTTTCCCAAACGACCCCTTGCTACTTACCCCTTAGGGGTCAGTAAATTTTTCCGTTTACTGACCCCTATCTGGGAGGGCCTACAATAACCCCGGAAGGTTAGGGGTCAGAGAGCAAAATAAAGTTTTTTACCTTATTTTAATAACCTTCACGGAAGCAAGGTTATTTTTATCGTAACTTTCGAATTTTTTTCTGCTTGGTTTTATTTCATAGTAAAATGATAAATGCCGATGCCTTTTTGTTTTTCGATTAAGGCTCCGGTTCATGGGGTTTGAGGTATGGCACTACCGTGGTTCCTCGGGCCAAAACTGGAAAATCTGTTCTGATGTCCTGGGCGGCTGAAAAGTTTTACTTGGGAGTTTTCGGGCATGCCAAACTCATTGCTGATGTTGATTTTGGTCTGCGATCCTTGTTTCTATGGGTACGGGGGTATGGCGCCGCCATGGTTCATCGACCCAAAATTCCAAATTTTACTGTTACGTCCTGGAAGTCTGATAGGTTGCACTGGGGAGTTTTGGGGCATGGGAAACTTCTTGCCAATGTTAGTTTTGTTCTAACTTGCGCGGTATTTTGTGATATCCACATATAGCATATCGACGTATGCTATTGAAAGCTTATTGGCTGTGCACACAAAATGCGTAGGTGTATCTTTGCTTCAATATGTTCTGCAATCTCGATAGAGTTACTAGTAATATTTTACGATGTCGGGAAATGACAAGTTTCATGTTGCGTTAAATTTTGATGTTCTGTTGCTGTTCTGTTTACAATTGCTTTCAAAATCTAGTTTTTTCATTTTCAATTTTTCATATTTGGCTTTTGTATTAAACACCGAGCCATATCTGATATACCGAGCCAAATTGCATAAACGGTTTTACAGAATCAAGTTATGATACTTATCAGAGTTGTCTGTACTCTTGATTTTAGGATATTTGTAAAACTCATGTAATCCACTTCATCAGGTATCGAAAGATTTATTCTATAAGGATTGTCGAATTATCAGTCTGTACTATATACAGGCTCATAAGGCCCACCGCAAAACTCATAATATAAAATGATTATCATGTTTATTTTATGCTTTTCTAGGCGAACCAGATGAAATAGATACCGACGTGCCGAGCACACCTGGAGGCATTCCTCAAGAAGATAGGCCACTACCGTCTTTACCAGCAACGGCACAGAAGGAAAACCGAGCTGATATTCAAGAACGTTTCGGAAAATTTGAAATACCTCAGCCGTCAAATAATAGATCACGTAGGATAGTACTTTATATAATAGACATTTATGTAGTAACCAGCTACACTTAGGGGAAAATGATAGCTTACTTTTAGCCTTTAATGTATTCACGTCCAAGTTATAGACATTATTTTATGAAATTCGAAAACCTGCTACATGAGCTTCCATAATTCAACAGAACGTCTGCAAGAAGCAAAAATTAAAAACGCCCGAGGTGCCAAATTAAGCTTCTTCGCCCAGATTCAAAGGCTCAAAAAGTCTAATGCATTAAGACAACATGTCGTCTTATTCAACAGATTTCAAGGCTATACGGCCTTTTGTTTTATCCTTTAGATGACCAAAAACTGTGAAAAATTTTCATTTCATCAGTCATCGGTTTCAAGCAATCTTACTATTATATGGGCGACTTTTAACTTTAGAGGCGGTAATGCTTGGCCATTGATGTGTACTGCGCTAATAAGTAAGTATGTAAGCGCTATTAAGCAGCTTTGTGACTACCACTGAAGTCACCTAAGAGTAGTTCGAATACAATCCCAAAACATTTACCACCAACTAAATTGAAAAAGTTGCCAAAATTGAGTATTTTTATTGCTTCCATTTTCCCAGTTCGTTATTGGCATACCTTACATATTCTAAGATTATTCCAGATCTCATCTAATGGGTTGAATAAACATAAGGTCATCGTTTTCTACGTTAGTGAAAATATTGAAATTCCACTTTTAAAGCGCTAGATTATAGCGCAGGAAAAAAAGTTTAATTAGAAATTTATAAATTTAAATTCCTTGATAAAAAGCAGAGTGGTTAATTTAGTTTTTCTTTTGCTACAGGTATATGGATGCATACATTAATAGTTTGAATAATATATAATTATTGAAATTGCATACTAGCTTAATATCTAAATAAGGGAAATTCTTTGAACAAGTTAAAGGTGGCAATCTGATTGTTTTGGGCTAATGCTTTTTGGCGTCTGAAAGGAGTTTCTACTTGAAAATATCGGTGGAGCTCATGTAGCCAAATTGAAAAACTTTTCAAGTTGTGTTGCTTTTGGCACATTTTTTTGCCAAGAAAGTATTGGAG
>JASANE010013454.1:0-40302 GCA_030248225.1 Trileptium ribeirensis | reverse complement strand
GCCAACATACAAATTTGCGGTAGTATCTATGAAATATTTTGTATGAAATTCAAAATATTGATTTTTTTATGTAAAATTGGTATGAAATTAACGTGTAGTACAAGCGATGTATTAAGCCATTGCATGATGGTTTACACAACAGTGTAGTTAAACTGAAACGAAGGCTAGAGGGCTCGGAACTCCACCCGTATTGGATCAACAATTGATTACATAATATATTTTTTATATTTTTCTATTGCTGTTGGCCCGGTGCAAGGTCTGACGGTGGATCTGACAAGCTCCCCACTCCCAGGTCATTTGGTTTGGTTATGCTAGTGTTTATATTGCTTGAAGATGTATATCTGTAACGCAAACTTTCGTCTTTGCGTAGGCTAATATTTTATGGTTCTATATTAACCTGTTATAAAATATATACTAATTTTAGCTCATGTTCCAAAAATTTCTTCAAACATAATGATGAATGAAGGAACTCCTAGTTTAAATCGGGACAGAAAACATTTTCAGAATTGTGGTGGTCAATATTTGTGAATTCGGTGTTTAATTTTTTTGTTTACACTTTTAAGCCAATATTGCGTACTATAGCCGTAGTGAATACTCTTAACAAGTCATTCAACATGTTTCAACAATATGCACTTATTATATTCTCAACTTTGTACATTATAGAACCTGGTGAACTTTAAAGCCGTGCTTTTGCAGTCTCCTTCCACACCTGGTGGTATAGTGGCCCCCAATAAATATCTCTATTATAACTTAGAAAATTCTAGGTAAATTCCATTGTTTTAGAAGAATATGCATAACTCCGGAAAGGAGATGTCCAATGCGGTGTCGCGATGGATAATCATCGATACTGGAGGGACGTGTTCATAATCAAAATGCCCGCCCAATCTCGGAGCTCAAATTCGGATCTAGGTCAAAATTTTAATGTAATTGTAATTGAAGAGATATAACAACGCTGTTCCAAAACCTGAGCTCACACACAAAAATTTTTATTCACAATTTAATTTCTATCTGCATAAGCATTTTCTACCGAATTACGGCCCGGTTACCAAACAGGAGAATGCAATTACAAAAAACATTAACGTGCACTTGCATTCATAGAAATGTTGTTCCGACAAACCTATCGCAATGACACAATTACATGTACTATTTAATTGAAAAAAAATTTTTACTAATACCAAAAAATTGAATTCTACAATTTGGTTGACCTGATCACAGTTTATGTTTTCTCGAAGTCACATTATACATACGCAATTCGCAATCCTGGGATGTTTAGGCAAAGTATCTGCGTACTTTTTTTAGTAAAAAAAGAATTCGGCAGCCCGAATTACTGAATTATTTGTTCTGACAAAGTACGATGTACAAGCTAAATCTATGGTAATATGTTTGCTTTGACTGGGCTTTTAGGAGTGCTGTTCAATAGGTTAAAATTGGTCATGTTCATAGTGGCTCTTTTAAATCTGTCTTATAAGACAAACTTGTGACCTCGGATTTCGCATCTGGATAAAAATTGTTTTAGCTTATATCTGAAACTAAACTGAAAACAAAAAAACGAGAGATAAAAAATAGAAATGAACAATATTTACACGTAAAAATAAAACATTTTCTTCGAAAAAGATTTTCACGGATGGGACGATTTGACATAAGTCATTGAATCTGATCTTTTTGTTAATCACTGCAGCAACAACAACTAATGCCTATTTGGTTGAATTCGGCCTCGACTGATGTTTCGATTGACAACAGTAAAAAAACTTTATAATAAGTTAACACGACTCTAATCATGACAGGTTATATATATATTACGGATTCTCGTTATAAAGCTGGGCGTAAATTCACCAAATGATTCGGAACGTATAAATCGGCAATTTAACAATCGCCTATAATTACGCGCTCTGACACACTAAATGTATGAACTAGTACGTTTCAAATCATAACACCGAGCACTGAAAAAATTTTCGATATTTGTACCGAGTGTTCATTGATCTAATGTAGTTAAAAATGGCTTCAGAAATACATAGTTAAAAAGATTTCGAAAAGTTCAACAGAGTTTCGAGTATTATAGTGTAGCTTATTATAGCCTATTCGATACAGGATTTGAGCGAGATCCTTTCCCAGCACATGCTACTATAATTATTCCTCAAGAAAACCATTTTTTGTAACAGAAGTATTTTAGGGGGATCTACCGTGTATTGCAACACTAAAACCGGTAGCTCAACGATCCTAGCGAAATATTATATTATTTTTCTGAAGAATTTAATGGGCTTAATTAATTCACCATACTTTATTCATCTACAATTAATGGACAACAGACAAAAAATGAGACACCTTTATGATTTACTATATACAAGATTGATTTACAGCTACAAGTTCCAAAAAATATAATTCATAATCTACGCTATGATGGGCTTGCTGCCGCCCTTAGCAAGGCTACACAACAAGTAGCACTAAGTTAGCCATTCAAAACGAAGTGTATTTTGTTCTTGCTTCCCCGAAAAATATATATACAACATAAAGCACAAAAGTTAAACTTCATAATTCTATTGATCTTCGAAATTAATAAAGCTGGCATTTCGATTGGAAGAACACAAAGAAGTTTTTTTATTAAAAAAAGACCCCCACCGCTCAATTTATTAATATTAGCGAGCGGATGTTGGTATTTAATACAACATCGATTAGATAACAATTCGATTGTTCGTGCGTTGAAGTATAATAATAAATTTGAAAAACTAAGCAACTCGCCATATTAAAATAGTGCACTCTGCAGTACATAAAAATAACAAAATTTCACCAATGCTTTAAGTGAATAGCAAAGACATAAACTAGACCTCTTAGTATTGTGCTACAAACAACCAGATGTTTCTCCTTTAAGGTTCGACAGAGCAGAGCGGGGGAAATGGGGTCGCGAATTAAAAAGTGATCTGTTCCTCAACCAACTGGGAACTTATGTTGAAAAGCACAACACTGTATTAAGATACCCGCGTCCAAATAATTATACATCTAGATTTTTGCTAACACGAATCAATTGCGCAACCCCAGCAGCGCCGGAGGCGGAAAACTGCAGCGCTATAGAACTTAGCAAGCCTTCACACTAGTAACAAAATATAGTTTATTCCAGTCAAAAGAATAAGAAGCGACATTTCGAAACAATGCAAAGAAACCAATGTTTTTTGACATTTGCAAAAAGAAAAATGAGCAGCAACCGATAGCGGCATATACCAAAGACACCGAAATAATGCTATTGAAGTTACGAATGGTTCGGCTAATTAAAAAAATCAATGTATAAACCACACTACATAAACCGAGTAGATTACACATCGAATAGCGATATTGAGGGCACCGAAAAGTACAGTGTCGTTATCGAGTGACTGGACTAATAAGTCGTGAAACCGAAAATAACTGTGCTAATATGCACGAAATTAAATAAACCATAATATGAAACGCTTGTTTGTTTTTTTTCTATTTTTCCTGGCAATGTGAGTGCACCCAATCACCCTTTCTGCGCAAACTTCCTGAGTACATCAATCGCGCCATTTCGAATCCGTCCACTAACTGTCAACCAACATGGCCAGCACGGCTGAATTGCAGAGCAACCGTTTGAAGCAAACCTAAAAATATAAAGGCCTGAAAATGAAAACGAAGAGTTAACGTTTTTATAGGTACTCTCGCTTAGGGTTATACTGAAATATTTTGGCCCTGGCAGGACGTTAAGAACGTCGTATAACGGTATTATTGTGAATCGGGGTGGGTTTACATAGAAATTTTGTGCAATTTTACTTGTCGTTTTTTTGGATTAATAGGATATAGGAACAAGTAAAAGAGACTCGTTAACACCTACCGGGTGTCATATACGACCAATCGTAAAATTTGATATTGTGTGACTGTAGCTGCTAAAACTCAAACCTCTGTCGCTATAGCAACCCCTCTCCCTTGAGTTACATATATAGCCCTCAATAATTATAAGCTAAAACAGTTATTCGAAATCGTAGAAATTCTTAGTACTGTTTCAGTTATCTGAAGGTGACGCTCAGTTCAGATCAGCGCTCCATTTAGCCCATGACCTTTTTGGCCCATCGCACGTTCAAACTCTGGTCATTAAAAACAATTACGCGGGAATTTGCTTGAAACGACATCAATTTGTAGACGCTGAGCGCTACCTACTCGCAATCGTTAATCATGCTCATAATCGTGATAATCCAGAAATTAACAATATGTTGCCTGGTTTATATAGTATTCTTGCTGAGACACAATGGCACCTCGGCAAACGTGAAAGAGCTTTAGCGAACGCGGAACGCGGGGTTGAACTAGCTAAACAGACTAAGAATGAACTGATCTTTGAGAAAGCTGCAGAATTTTTAAACAGTTTGATGCGAGAGTTTACTGAAAACAGTAGTTACTCAACGCATGATGCTTTGGACTAAAGCAACAATAAACAAGAAAGATTTAATCAAAGGAAGCGTTGACGATCGTTATGGATATAAGTGCTGGAATAGTTCGTTTGCAGCTCATCCTTTTATGAACATATAATTGTGTCGTATTTAGTAAGTGCGAGCTTGCTATTTCCTTCATGGCTGCTACCTACTACTACAATTATGCCTGGGAGTTCCCATTTCGGAACTAAGGGGAGCCGACAATATCTGGAGGTGATTAATCCAGTTCAGCTGGGCGTTTGCAGTTGAGTTGGGGGCCCATAAAGTACTGTAACCATCAGAAATAACAATGTCGAAATTGTCAACTTATTGTAGATATGCTTACTTAAAATGTCGAAATTTAATGATTTTGATCCGACCAGGGAGAAATTTTTGGAAAAGTGAGCGCGAGCTTACTATTTGTTGTCATAGCTGCTGTATTAGTAGCTGGCTTTTCCAAACTATCAAGATGGCGGGTCGCGCAGTTCGGAACTGGTGGAGGAGCCGAAAATACTTGAGTGCGATTCTACCAGTTCATCTGCTTTGGGGCAGGCAGTTGAGCTGGGGAGTAAACTAGTGTAACCCAGAAAACATCAACAATGTCGAAATTGGCAATGTATTGTAGTTACTAACTTATATTAAATAATTGTAGTGACTTACTTATATTACTAGTTATATTAAGATTACTTAATATGGGGAAATTTAGTAATTTTTAGCCCCGCAGAGGAAAATTCGGGTCTTTGAATCAAAATAGGTCAGCAGTATTTTGCTCTCCAATGTTTTGTTAAAGTCGGTAAATGTTGCCATATTAATTGATATAGTTTGATAATTAATTCGAGTGGAATGAGCGAGCGAGTGGAACGAGAATTTTGAATTTTGGCTCTGGAGGGGGGGTTGAGGAGGTCCTGTCTGTGTGTGTTTGTGTGTTTGTGTGTCTGTGTGTGTGTCTGTCGCACCTGGATCTCGATAACGGTTTGGCGGATTTTGATGCACTATAGCTCATTCGAACCGCAATGGTTGATTTAAGTGTAGTGACGGAGCCCGATTTTTGAATTTTTTGCCGTGAGAAAAGTTATGGGGCAAAATGACGTCATTTTGGCCCATTTTTCGGGCACCCCCTCCAGTTTTTGCGACTTTTCTCAATAAGTACAAACTAATAGGCCTATTCCATGTAGCTTTACCAGGGCTTTCCAATGATATATAACAAGTTTTTCAACTACTTCCCAATCTGGAGTCTATAAGCTTATAGTTGGCGCCAAATTTCATATTTGGTGAAAAGCGTGGGAAATGCACCTAAATGTGTGTTTTGTTGCTTTTAGTGCCTTATATGGGGTTTTCTGGGCAGATAAGCTCATTGCAAGTGTTAAAAATATTGTTGGACAAATATTTTTTACACTTCTGGTTCATACGTGGCATAAAAAATGACGTTTTCGCAATTTTTGGTGAGAAGTCGTGGGGAAAGCACCTGAATGTGTGTTTATTGTTGGTTTTAGTGTCGGATATGGGGTTTTCTGGGCCGACAAGCTCATTGCGAGTGTCAAAAATATTGTGTGGCAAAAATTTTTCACACTTCTGCTTCAGGGGATTGTTCTCACCACTCAAATTCTGGCTCCCAAGCGAGCTTCACTAGTGTAGTATAATCGTTTTCGATATAACGAAAATATTGAATGTGACAATATGGTGTAGGAAACTCGATTTCGTAGATGCGTATAAGGTAATGACAGTTATACAAAACCCGTATCAGAAACCGCAGTTTAAAAAATATTTAGCTCTTACTGTGATGTTTTGTTCCACAAATATATGTATTAATTTGCAAACGATGCTACATGGATAATTTTCAAATTCGCCGCCCGGGAAGGTACTTTCGGACATTTCGAGTATTCAGATTTGCTGACATGAATTTTTAGCTGAACTTTTTATATATCTAGGGAAATCACTTTAAAATATTTTTGTTCCGATATCAGAAACAATATCAAATTTCAGCAAAATAAGCAAAAAATCTTACATTATGTTTGCTATCCTAGTGAAAATTTTTAAATTAAACCAAAGTTGAAAATAGCTGACATTGACCATTTGAAGAAGTGCTGGGCAACGGTTGGTTTTGAAGTCTAGCGGCGGCACACAGCATTATGACCAGCCGATGGTCTAACGGCATGCACGTCAGCTCAGCGGGCCAGTCGATGCCCATTGGCCAGTTGCCAGCCAATAATCTTGTTTTAAGATTTATGAATTTTTAATAATGCATAAACAGTTACTCGTTGAAAATTTACTTCATTTGCACGCTTTACACAGCCACGCGGACTAAGGTCAAGCTGCACACGATAGTGTTTTTGAACAGTTGGATTTGCAAGCAATCGTTGAAGATTGGCGTTCATGTGTGTTAATAAAATTTTGTACAAGAGTTTCACAATTGATCGCACTCGTTTACTTTGCCTAAGCCGAAGATCGTGTTGGGTGGTAGCAGGGGTACTCTACCATTGTAGACCGTTGGTTGGTACCGCAAGATTTTATTCTTGTTGATTGGCGGGAGTAATCCAAGAAACGACCACGCCATAGGGAAAACAACAGATGAATATGACAGAGTGTCATGCTCTACAGAATTTTATCATAGACTCAATTTAATAAACACATAGTGAAATGTATAATGTTGAGTGCTACTGGACGTTTCTACCGAGTTAGCTAAAGTCTCTATATCACAAACGACCATAGTAAATAGTTGCAACAAAAGATGTTTATGCGTGAGAATTTAAAAGCAATACGTTTGCGATTTTATTGTGGAAGTGCGTTATTCCCAACAAATTCCTATGTAATTTTGATCATGTGTCCAGCACTTTTCGGTCTGTATCAGTGTTGAGAAAACCCAATAGCATTATTTATCCTGGTTTTGACATCAGAAAGGCATTTGAGATGCTTCATTATTATGCCTGCAGAAGTCAAACCTAAACAGTACTCGCCAAAAAAGGACCGTCACATTTCGAACGAGCGCCTCGCTCGAGATTTCGACACTATTAATAGTAAATTCTGTTTTTAGAACAAATTTATTTCGAGCAAGTCGCGGGTGAGCAACAGTCATTTTTGAGGGGTACTGTACTAAGTATGTTGAGCTGAAATATTACTACAAACGGCGGTGTTCAAGTGACCGAGCGTAACAAAGTTCACAATCCGTGGTTGTCCGGCTTACAGCCTAAAATATTTGTCCGATGGTCGTTAGCAGCAGGCCGACGACTATCACGGCGGAAATTATTTACGACATAGAATATCTTTCATAACTGGCTTTCATGGCCCTTACCCAACACAAATTCACAGTGTGAGATCAACGAGCCTTCAAATTCGAAGACAGAATAGTATCACAGCAAAGCACTTAGTGCAACCTGGTTGTCGTTTTGCACTATAGTTCAAAACATGGGTTTTTATTTTTCTCCCAATGACCAACAACACTAGACACTGATATTTACCCATTAACAACCCTCCCATCTTAGGAACATAAGACGTTTTTCAGCGCCTTAGAGCTCTTTAGATAATGATGCTATATGGGTTCAGGCAGAGTAGATACATCTGCATCTGTATTTAGGAACTACGAAAACGTATAGATCCATTTCGGGATATGTTATATACAGCTATAGGCAAATAATAAAATACCTAATATACTATTATGCGTTCACTATAGCCAGAATTAAGCGTCATGTTAGTTTAGTTAGTAATTTTTGCTCTTCGTAATACCAGTAATGCGTTGCTATTTCTAGCTTACCTATTTCTGGATTCATTGGCGTGGTGTGCTATGTGGGTGCTAGCAATTTCGCTGACTACAGGATTCAGTTTACGGATACAGCATGCAATCAACGCAGGTTTAATTGACGTTAGATCGGTTAAGTGTTGTAGGATGTTTGATCTGTAATGGATCATATTTGTGATTTCTTGTTGATACATTTGGACCGCTGTTGAATTTTGTATGTCATTCGCATCCCCTCCACTCACGATATGCTTATTTCAAAATATTATATATGCCCACAAAGGTGGTCACATCTGACTTAGCTTAAGGTGCCGAAATCAAACGGATTTAAGTTTTATCGGAAATAGACAAGTCGAGTTTGCCTAACTCCATTTTAGGTAAGTACATCATGGTTAATGTTTTGTCAAAATCACAAACTGAATACTGCCGCATGAGTTCGCATTCACAATTCTTCTATTGGTATTTGTAGTTTAGTGAACGTAAATTTGACAGTGTCTATGTGAGTTGTGAACGCGATTAGCTAGCGTGGAAAATTTTTGATTGGCTCATCTAAACCAGACGCACGCCACGTGAAAGAACGTAACAATGCTGCGATGCAACATGCAAAAGGCATATGTTTATTCATGTAAAATTTTGGAAACGGTTTCAACATTTAAGTTAATGTTCACTACTTGTTTTCCAAATACATTTTAATACTAATACCACTGTAACACAAGTTTTATAGAACTCTAACTCTTATAATAGTTATAAAAACAATATGCAGTCTGCCAAAGTTCTTATTTTATGCAGGAAGTCTTATTATCAATACACAAAATGGCAGTGGTTCTGCGTTTCTAGTAAGTTACGGGGGTTTAAAATATTCGAAACACCTTAACTTTTAATGACACATTAGCCGTTGTATTGTACGCAGTGCAAAGCCTCCATATGTAAATCGAGCCAATTTTCGAACAAATGCTGAAAAAACATTTTCTTATATTGATAATATCGTATTATTAACAGAGCCTTTTTGCCGTCACATAGTCATTGTACCATAGGCGGGCCGTAGACCGGCCAGTCATTGAGCCATCAGCCGGCGGTGAGCCACCATCCGGCCGTTGATCAACCAACAAGCCGTAGATTTGCCGGCGTTCTGTTGAGCCGTCGCCAGGCGCGATATTTTATCCACGCTGGCCGTTGGTTAACACTATTGCAGAGCCGTTATATACATGCCTCATTAACAGGTAATAATGTGGCATACTGAAATCTGGGAAAATAATTGGATTATTCTGATAAGCTGTATATCATACATGATCAAGGTGTAAGGCTCGGGAGTGGAGCGTTAGACTCCGGCTTTCCTATTACCCAGTTTGAATCAGCTGGTCGGCGGTGGGGCGAGTGTGGCGCCTTCGGTGTCTTCCTTCTGCGTCTGTCTTCAGTGTTCAGCACCGTCGGAGGTAGGATCACCTGTGGTCTGTTGGAGAGGGGTAGTATGACTTGAAAACGGCACATCGTGCCTAGGGGAAAGGGATCCGACACATCTGAGAAGATAATACATCCTATGGTCATGTATGCTGTATATTATATAGTGGTTCGTGTAGACAAAATTAATTTTCGGCTTGAGATTTATATTTAAAATATGTTATAATTTTTTAAACATTTTGTATATAACACAAATTATTTTGTACTGTGGGTACCTATGGCTAATATCGGCATTTGAAAATTTCCAAACTTCAAAGTATATATTCTATGTCAGCTAAACGTTTTTGGTACAATGAACAGACCTGTATCATACAGGCTGTCTCTTAAAAAAGCATAACAAATTCGTACTTTAACCCAAAGCTTGTATTGGTATTAAAATATTTTTTTGAAAATCCATTAGCTTCAACCTTAAAGACTAGACTGTATAACGGAGCGAAATATCGACATGGACCTGCCCATACTATTCACCAAAGTTTATATTTATTGGAATCTTACCCAGCTTCACAAACAAGTCTCTATTTGTTCAAAAACGTGTTCTCAAATTTTTCTGTAATTTATTGTGCTCTGTTCGTGCAGTAAATTTGTTGCCGCCTCGGTGATATAGAAATAAACAATCAGAATGGACTATTTCCGAAACTTACCAAATTGTACCTTAAAAAAATTAAATCGCCAAAGGACATTAATCATCGGTTTTAAAAAATTCCAAAAAATGTCAGTCGAGAAACGCACCAGTTTTGGCATAAAACATATGATAGGGACACTGCCGTGTCCCTATAATAGGATTTTTGTTTTAGCTCTGACCAGTCAGCATTTTCTGCGCTTTTTAATGATAGCTTTGATTTGCTGTATTTTGCACGTGTTTTTGTTTAAGTTTAGGATTAACTGAAAATATTTTGCGTATATAAAACTTGAAATGATTGAATAGATAAAATAGTCAAATGTTCTTTATATTTTTCGAATCCTGCAGTTACATTTATAATATATAGTAAAAAATTTTCACACTAGCAAATCGCCAAAATATAAATACCGATGGAAGCATTGTGAATGCGAATTCAAACGCTATTCAGTTTTCGATTTTGACAAATGAATGACGATGATGTCAATTTCCCAAAATTTACCCGTCCCCCCGCCAACCATCTATCCCCAATCCGACTCGACTATATTTGTGTATAAAATCATCAATGTAAAACACCGTCAACATTTGGAAACACAGTTATCTCACTCAAAATCTTTGCGTACTATAGCGCAAACCGTAGGCGTAAACTTTAACAATTGCCATGACTATTTCGGTTACTCCAAACTTGCGCTGAAATGGAGTTACCCAAATATGAATACCAATCCTCTGTGCTCCTTTCATTAACATAAATCCGTTGTTTTTCTTAAGAATTGCGGCTGAGCGCGCGGTACTAAAGGATGGCATTAAGAAATCTCTTCCGAGTTTATAGCGGAAAAGATATTAAGGACGCATTGCTATTGCATGATTGTGTCAAATTGAAGTGCGATAGTAGGTTTGAAATATATTTCATATTTTATCTGGTTACAAATCAGGTTGTTGAGCATATATGGTCATAGTGGAAAGGTCCTGGGACTGGAAACCACCTCTTATGCAGCCGCCGATCCCCCATGGAAGATAGCGTGACCCCACCACCGCGCGCCGAAAGCGGTGCAAATAGGAGAATGCCCGCGCACGCGCTATCCCCTTGAAACCTCGGTCCTTGTCATGTATGGAGTTTAACATGTTTGTGCTGGCCCGCATTTCGCATCTGTGTCTTAAATGCATCATGTATATGCTTTAAATTAGGTTTACCGTGATGATAGAGGACATTTTTCAAAATTATTTGTGACACTTTTAATTTATATCTTTTTAATAAAAATACGTTTTCGAATTTAAAATTAAGTTTTGAGTCGATTGGCGTTTACTTCATTTTTGTACGATTGCTACTTTTGAAGATGAATGGAAAAATAATAGTTAGCCTTCAGTTCCGCATAGAACCAATGTTTTGTGCCTCTTAATACACACGTCTACTATACGGTTACTGCTTATTTTTACTGTTACAATCCTGTCACAGTTGCATGTTTTTAGCAGCTTCGTGAACTTGATTGCTGACGTACTTCTGTTGTTGCGATTACGAAACCGGTTTCTAGTGACGGTTATTAAATTGTGATGCTGATTCGTTAAATAGCACTTACTGTAGTCACATACCGTAACCACGTACATACGGGAAAATTGCTATTTGTATTCAGTTGTTTTTTAATGTTGAGGACTGCCGTGACAAGCGTACGCACCTAAATCGGTATTGAAAACCCAGTCAGTGGCCATCGAGCCATTCTAGTTAGAGAACCTTTCCCAAAACATCCAACGATGAATTCATCTCCATGCATCCATTACAAGTTGAATCCATTCAACTTCCATGAAGATTCGATGCTGTAAACATAAGAAAATAATACGCCTTGGTATATTTTGTAGAAATACATTTTAAGCTGCCGTGTTGAACAATGGTACAAACCAGAGATGGACCGGGTCACCTGCATGTGACCCGGTTGCTTCCAATTGTTATTTTTGCCATGCCAAAAACACACTTGGTTTTCTAGATTGCATCTCAAATGCTTTGTCTACCGCTCGTCCAGCACCATGTTTCAGACTGTAAAAACTAGCACTTTTATTTGTTTCGTGGGTTTTCTGCCAATGATTGCGCATTGTTGCCCGGGCTGTACAACGGTGACGTAACCCACACACAGCCCACCGCCCGACCCCAACCATCCACCCTCGTCGGGGCATCCTTCCACTGGTTGATAAAACATGTGTTGATCCCTTCGGATACAATCATTCGCTTCGAAGCAAAGATTAATTTATAGTTGGAGTCTCCGCGCAATAAATCTAGGTTATGCCAAGGTAATGTCTTGTTTCGAGTCAGTGCCCATGTCACCTTTAGGGGCTTCCCATTTTCCCGTGGAAATTATATTACGTTGTTGTGTGTGTCCATATATTAGACACACATTTTGTATATTTTGTTTTTCCCATTTTCCCGATTTCCCGTTTTCGCAATTACCCATATTCTCAACCAGTACAATGTGAGAAGTCAGGTGAACGGGAAATTGGGAAAACGGGAAATAAATTGGGAATACGAAAAATTGGGAAATTGCAAATCGGTAGAAGGGGAATACAAGAAATTGGGAAAGGAGGAAATTATCAAAACGAAAAATCGCGAAAATGAGAATTTATGAAAATCGGAAACAGGAGAAACGGGTATTTCCGGATCTTGACTTTCTTGCTTTCCAAGGTTCACATTTCCTATTTTACGAACTTCCCTGTTTTTCAACATTTTTCGATTTCCCAATACTATGATTTCTCGACAGCTTCGTGTTTCAGTATTCCCCCACATTTCCCCATTTTCGTACTTCAGTGTTTCCAAATATTGTGTCGTTTCGCCACTTTAGCTGTTTTCCAGTATTTTCCGTATTCCGAGATCTTCTGTTTAACCAGTTTTCCTTAACGATGAATCCATCTTATTACCAATATATAGGACTAGGGGTTGGCTCTTCCCAGGGGGCTAGTAATCTCGGTTTGTCATTTTATATTGTAACATCGAGCAATCGCGAAATGGACTCGCTGACATCTGTAAGGCTTTAATTTTAGGCTGAAAATGTTACTTTAAAATAACTAACTTTTATTTTAGATTTTAATAAAAAGTTTCAGGGGTTTTACGATCGATGAACTTGAATACCAGAATTGTGTAGTCTGTCTTCAATTGTTAGGCTATGTATCGCGTGCAGGTGGTCAAACATGGCGTGTATTGTGTTTTTCGGTAAGCTGATTACGACAGTCTGATTATCTACAATCCGCCACCAATAGTTCATACCTTTTCAGGTATGAACTACTTGTGCCAGTGGTAGGAGGAATGCGAGATGTGTCTAGGGTCGATAAACACGATTTTAAAATATAGTCTCTCTTCGGTTGCTGGGTTAAGTATTGCATACATATTGTATTAAGTATTGCAAGAATGGTCCATATATATGTTTTAGTACGCTGAATACAATCATCGATATCTACAACTTTTCAGAACAATACATTTTGTGGGACCTATCTCAGGGCCGCTGCGAGCCTGTATATGATACGGTGAACACGATTTCCAGAATATAGTCTGTGTTCGATTGTTGGGTTACCCATTGATTGCTAGGCATCAAGCATGGTTTACATATATGTTTTAGTACACTGAATACAATCATCAATATCTACAACTTTTTAAATTGGCTTAGGGTCGATGAACACGATTTCCAGAATATTGTCTGTGTTCGATTGTTGGGTTACGCATTGATTGCTACGCATCAAGCATGGTTTACATATATGTTTTAGTATGCTGAATACAATCATCGAGATCTACAACTTTTCAGAAAAATACTTTTTGTGGGACCTCTTCAGGGCCGCTGCGAGGCTGAATATGATACTATGATCTTTTTCTTGAAATAAATTTTTCAAATTTCGTCAAACTTTATTTCCAGAATTGTTCTGTCTGTCTTCATTTGTTAGGTTATGTATCGTGTGCAGCCCATCAAGAATGATGTATATAATATTTTTCGATAGGCTGAATACGAGAATTCGGTTGACTACAATCCGCCTAATATGGTGAATGCCTTTTTCAGAGGTTTTCAATGGGTCTAGGGTCGATTAACACGATTTCCAGAATATAGTTGGTGTTCGATTTTTGGGTTAGGCATTGATTGCTAGGCATCAAGCATGGTTTACATATATGTTCTAGTGCACTGAATATAATCATCGAGATCTACAACTTTTCAGAACAATACTTTTTGTGGAACCTCTCTCAGGGCCGCTGCGAGGCTGAATATGATACTATGATCTTTTTCTTGAAATAAATTTTTCAAATTTCGTCAAACTTTATTTCCAGAATTGTGTTGTCTATCTTCATTTGTTAGGTTATGTATCGTGTGCATTCCATCAACCATAGTGTATATTATATTTTTCGGTATGCTCAATACGACAATTTGGTTATCTACAATCCGCCACGAATAGTTCATGCCTTTTCCAGCAGTTTAAAATTGGCTTAGGATCAATGAACACGATTTCTAGAATATAATCTGTTTTCTTTTGCTGGGATATGCATTGCGTGCTCGATATCAAGAATGATCTATATATGTTTTAGTGCGCTGAATACAAGCATTGCGATCTACAACTTTTCAAAAAATACTTTTGTGGGACCTCTTCAGGGCCGCTGCGAGCCTGAATATGATACTATGATCTTTTTCTTGAAATAAATTTTTCAAATTTCGTTAAACTTTATTTCCAGAATTGTGTTGTCTGTCTTATTTGTTAGGTTATGTATCGTGTGCATGCCATCAATCATAGTGTATATTATATTTTTCGGTATGCTCAATACGACAATTTTGTTATCTACAATCCGCCACGAATAGTTTATGCCTTTTCCAGCAGTTTAAAATTGGCTTAGGGTCAATGAACACGATTTCTAGAATATAATCTGTTTTCTTTTGCTAGGATATGCATTGCGTGCTCGATATCAAGAATGATCTATATATGTTTTAGTACGCTGAATACAAGCATTGCGATCTACAACTTTTCAAAAAATACTTTTGTGGGACCTCTTCAGGGCCGCTGCGAGCCTGAATATGATACTATGATCTTTTTCTTGCAATAAATTTTTCAAATTTCGTTAAACTTTATTTCCAGGATTGTGTTGTCTGTCTTCATTTGTTAAGTTATGTCTCGTATGCATGCCGTCAACCATAGTGTATATTATATTTTTCGGTATGCTCAATACGACAATTTGAGTAGTAGAATATAAATGGTGGTTCTGGAACAGCCTTATATGGTAAACGTTACACAACGTGTTATGATTGCCATATTTGGCTCTAAAACAACCTAATATGGCAAAACAAAGCACAGCGTGTAACGTTTACCATATATGGTAATGCAGGCATACTTACGTTGCCTTATTTGGCGAACGTGTTATATTTACCAAATATGACAAATGTTACACGACGTGTTATGATTTCTATATTTGACCTAAAACCAGCTAATACGATAACCAAGTCATGCGCGTAACATTTACCATATATGGTAGTGCAGGCATAGTTACATCACCTTATTTGACAAACGTGTGGTAGTTATGGTAACTTTTGTAATACAATACTTGCAAACGCACTGCTCTTGGCATGAATGGATGTGTGTACTACCGCTGAAGCAGTAACGTAGAGTTAAATAGTAACTGTATAATGAATAGAAGTGTATTTTTCTAATGCAACATATACATGTGTAATTATGCATGAAATTCAAATCCAAATTTATTATAACATTAACAATACAATAACAATTGCATTTTGTTGATAACAAATTATAAACCCCTTCAGTTTAAAACATGCAACGTCTTAATACAAAATACCTGAACATTCAATATATCAATCTTCTAAATCATCATTCTGTTCTAACAAATAATGTCCGAACGCCAGCGTTTCAATTCCATTGTTTAATATAAATCGTTTATCGTCGTATGCCGATAAACTAATTTTGTTTGATCGAACAGTAAACATTTCATGACCGAAGTTTCGTATTTGATTGCACTGGTGTCGCATAATATTTCCATGTTCTAAGGCTGTAATATAATCTTCGTGCGTTAGTTGTTTCTTTACAATGTTTTTACTGACTCCTTTAGCTCTTTTTTTCGAGTGGTTTGGGCATCGTATGCTGTACATTTTCGACCGAAGTCCCACAAATTCTTCAATCGGACAACCATTTGTCTCATCTTTCATTTTTCCCATTACCTTCTTGTTTTCAACGCTGTGTAGAATGTGGTTTTGTGGGTAATCGCTGAAATCAAACAATGCGGCATGATGTTGAAGCATTTCGTAAACATTATCCGTTTCGATATAATATGTTAACGAATCGGTATCAGTAAACAAAAGTTTTACACCAGGAAACACTGTTGTTATAAAATTGTAATGAAAATCGTACATCAAGTGTTTTGATATTTCCAAGACAGTAAAGCCGACATATATAGGTTTACGTAAATACAACGTCTTCTTATTCATCATCACGGCAACCATATTTTCATCAAAAATTTGGCATCTATTGTAACGTGGATTAGCTGATAGTACTCGAAATCTGTCTGCGTTTGTCACAAGTTCGACATTTACGTAAGCCCTTACATTTTCCATACTTTTTCCAAACACAGAATTGTTCAACAGCTTGAACAAATCTTTTTCAAAATCCGTTTTCGCTTGTTTTCGCCGCTCTGTGTTAAATACAATGTACGGTTTCATCCAAGGATATTGTTTGAATTTTATACCTTTATTTATGCTTAACAAAACCATGCCAAGCGACAGGTATAATTTCAAATTTCTGTAGTGTACAATATAATTACGCTTGTCGCAGAGATTTGGCACAAGTTTTCGTTGGTTTGACTCTTTTATACCAAGTTGATTTTTAAGATTGATTGAATACGCGGATAACTGTTCATCTTGAATAATAACATGTTCCGGCGCAAGTGGGTAGTTGTTATGTGATTCGTGAAGCTGAGGTGGGTAATGTAGATCAACGTCCAACACGTAGCCGATTTCACCCTCATCTGGGATTTCCATAACACACAACGAAGCAATTTCGTTTGGCGTCAACCACGAAAAATTAGATGTAGGTAACGACTGAGACATTGCATAACCATACAAATTATTAGCATCGAGTGAAATAATGAAAGATTTTGGTAGGTCGTTTGTATAGTTTGGAAGTAGTGTATTATTTGCACGAGCATATCTCATTGTAACAGCGGAAATGCCACCACGTATTCCTGATTCAAAAAATGTATACATATCTGGATCGGTTAGTAATTCAAGATCAACCGGTGACATCCGCAGTACTGCGGCCCAACCGTACGATGGCAATGTAACGAAATGAGCCGGATCCAGTTTATAGTATTGCAGGCAAAGTTTTCTAAAGTTTTCAATAACATCACACAACAGCAGCGTATCTGTTGCCAAGTACAAATCGTGGTAATTTGCCAAAGTTTTGCAGCCAAATGAATTCCATACATTTTGAGCGTGCTCGTAATCATCATCACTTATGTGTTCGTCAGCAACTGAACTATAGAATTCGTTTTTTGGCGGCAATTGACGTTCATTAAACTTAAGCCACGAGTCCATGTATTCGTACGGATAAATTCCCTTTCGCAGCAAGAGTTTGCGTTGATCGACGTCTAGAAAATGTGCCGAAATAGCATCAAACGATTGTTCACCCGCGCTGCGTAAATTGTTAACAAGTTTGTCTAGCGATGACGACAAAAACTGGAACGAGTCAAGAAATTTTATATTCCATCCACCAGCGTTTTCGGTGACCGGTGGCATTTTCAGAGCAAACATTATGTACGAGTCCATTGCTTTTGGTATGCACTCAATTTTTAGGTTATTCTGTTCAGCAAATTGTCCAATATGCTGAAAAATGAGGTGACCATCATATCTTTTCAAGTTATGCATGAATACACATACATCCCGACTTAGTTTGTAAGCAATATTACAGTCAACATGAGCAGGTCCACGAAATTGGCGACAAATGTGACAATGATCACGACATATTTTCGATCTGCAGGTACTGCACCACTGTCTTCGATCGAGGAAAGCACAACTTTCACATGATTGAAATTGTTTATTGCAAATAACACAATTTTTTTGTCCAAAATATCGATTCCACTGCGCTCCAGATAGCTTTGGCATCGGTTGTCGATTTTCGAGTACGTTTCTTCTAAATTCCGTCGCACGGGTAACTAGTTCCTCAAGAAATGCAACGACAACGTGCTTGTGTCTTTCAACTTTTAAACGTCGAGGGTAGCGAGTAGTTTCGGGACCACAGCATTGTACAACTTGAAACAAGCCATAACCACAAGGAACGTGACGTGCTGTTTTATCAGTGAATGAATATAGCGATGATGAAGACGATGTAGAGTTGCATTTTTCAATAATGCATTCAAAATCGGCGTAAAATACACACGGTTGACGTAACATTTTTGCATACGAATTAAACTTTAACGTATTGTTATTCTCCTCGGGCATTACAATTCTGCAATAGTCTGTTTTGCATATTTTAAAATGACAGTCAACTCGTTGCTGAGTGGTAAATGAGAACAAACAAAGCGGACAGAAATACATCCGGCTTCCATGTTTGCGCGATGAAAACAATAGTTTATTCAAATCTTTAATCCAACAATAATGCCCGCTTCCTGTTTCACCATTCGCAATCCAAAGCAACAATATTCGTTGTTTATTCATATTTTTCGGTCTATAGATTGGAAAAATCATTTTCTCATAGCCATAAACAAAAATAGACAACTGATGTTCTTCTTCAAACTGAGTGATAGAATTAAATTTGAATGGGTATGAATAGGATTCGAAATTGTATAGACGTTCGTATCGTTTGTAGCTGCTAACACGATGCGCATTATGTTGTGGTGGATGAAGAGCAGACAGAATAGCCCATTTGAAGCATTTTTCGTCGTCGTTGTAAACATTTATTACTGCATGTTTAGCCGCGATCACACGCGGCAGTTCTACATAGGTCGATTGTGAGCCTGCGACAGGTTGATACACTGCTACATGAATCTCAGTGTTTAATATTTCAGCAATAGTCCAGTCGGAACCATTTTCACAGAATTCCTCAATTTTGTTCGAAATATATACAAATATCGCATTGATTTCATTTTGTAAGTTTGTTGCTGGTAAAATTGTAGACTGCCTGTTGCTAAAGAATGCATCGCATGTTGTCTGCTGATCGAGTAACTTTACAAATCTTAGCTTTACACGGATGTGCAACTTGAAAGCTTGTAGTTCGCTTTCTAGTAAACGCTGACATAGTGTTATGATTTTTGGTTTCAACTGTTGTGTGTAAATGTTGAAATCATGATAGTTGTTGTTGTTGCAAACGACAATAAATCTCTTTATGTAACCGGCTAGTGGCCGATCAACAAGAGCTAATTCCATGGCGCAAACACACAAGAATAAAAATTTATTCTGTTTCACCGCATTATATACACACAAATACAACATAAAAACTCGCTATAATAAAAAATTTTTCAATTAAATCTTCGCCATTTCATGAGACCTGATCTTCTTATCCGGCTCAATGGGCTGTATGACGGTGTTGTCGGATGTCTGCGTTTTGTGGCTCGTCGATTTTCAGCTACTGGTGTCATTGTGTAGTGCCGATCATCATCGCTTGATTGTTCCGATGCTTGCTGTCGTTGTCGCGTTAATTCAATATCTCGTCTAACTTTTGTGTTTGGAATCCAAGTTGTCGGTATCGGCAGTTCAGCAATTGCAGCTCTAAATTGACTAAAGCCTGTTGGCGGATGGTTTGGCAGACGAGTTTTAAATATGTAGTGCAGCAAATCGATAAAGTTAGCACCACTCACCGGTTTTCCATTTATAAACACTTGGCTTCCGTCGGCATTCCAAAATAATTTTTCTTTATGCTCCGCTAAAGATTCTAACAAACGCCGAGCATTTGAAGCAAATCTTTTTGGAATGGAATTGACGAGTTTCGAATTTCTATTCTCGCCAGTATTAGTTGATTCTGTACTGTCACTTGTTTTTTCAGGGATATTCGACTTTGCTTGATCGCTTATTCGATAAAATGAAAGAAATTTTTGCAACACTTCGTTATACAGCTTTACTTTTGTATAGTCCGGTAAATTTGATTTTAAAATTTGTTCCATTTCTTTGTCAAGCATAATTTGAAGTTTTGTCGACGGTGCGGTGCCGAGCGATTCTTTTCGTTCAATCGTATCGACAAATTCAGCAGGCATAAGCATCATTTTGCGAGCAGCCATGGTAGCGCAGAAAGAACAGTAGTAAGCAGAACAGGTAATAAAGCGCCTCCGCGTTGGAGAATTAATCGTTTTCGAGCGTTGCTCTTTAGCTCTGGATGAAGCAGACGTTTAATTACAGATCTGAATGGCCGTAATTTGCTTTTTTCTTTTTTATTCAAACGAACAACACCGCGGGCTATATTAAACAAACATTCAACAATAGCCGCAATAAGATCGCTATCAGCGTTCAAAATAATCGCCTTACGTAACTTAGAAGGACATTTAGTTAAAACACGAAAGACATCGACATGCTTCCGCAATCGTTGCTTAGAATTTGGTGGCATTGTTCAAATCACCGATGGTATCCACACATGGTCTGCTTCGTCTTTAAATAATCCACCACGAACCCGAAGTGAAGACGGTGTCGTGGGTAGCGCGTCAATGATTATATAGCCCCACGGTTCATCTGTTGCTTTTTCATATGCATACGTGAGAAATTGTGGATTTCGTGGAAACATCTGCCTTGATATCATTGTGATTGCTGTCTTGTCTCGCGGTTGTGCCATACAGACAATATAATGTGCATTTGTTATAACATCCCGCATTTGAGATCCTTTGTGGTAAACATTTTGAGTAACAAATATAACTGAGCAACGAAAATGATGGCTGAATTTGCAAAACAATTTGCTCAACAACCGATTATTGGCCATTTCGATATGTAAATCATCTAAAATCAACAGAGTATTATGTGTTGAGGTGAGAACATTGTGTTTTTGTAGTTCGTGTTCGTCACAGCCTTCGCTTATCGACAAATTTTCAATGCCTTGTAATAATTCTCCATATATCGGTTGATAGACACCGTAACAAATATGAATGTAATCCAGTGGTGTGCGAAAAATAGTCGTTCTTTCGTTTATTAGTTTCGTTATCCAATGAGTTTTACCACATCCACTAACACCCATTACAATCATCGTTGAAGGAAAATGAAGGCGGGTGTCAAATTCTACCCTATCCATAACGTTTTAGTATAGCAAACATACGGCTGCAACATTGCAATGATTTTGCTTGTAACCGTTGACGGCATTTATATAGTTTCTGTTTGTACGCTTTGCACAGCATTTTCATCATTTTACTATCATTACTTTTGCGATCGATGTTGCTAAACGGTTGTAAAAACCGTTCAAACGTGCCAACGGTTTTCTTGTGCGCGCGACATATACAAAACGCTATGTATAAACACCATTGGCCACATACATTGGAATATAGTGACTGAACGCATTTTGAATTGTACCAAAATTTACAGCAATTTCTACGCAAAAATGAATCAAATTGCGCACAATATAGTTGTGGTTCAAATCCATATGAATCAAAAAAGTATCCTTCTTTTGCTGATGAAATCCAAAATAGCACCCAGTGCTGGCCAGGCCCGCTATCGTTGTCTGTATTTGCAATTATAATAAGACCTTGACTGATAGTTTTATTCAAACGTGGTAACCTATTCGACGAATAAATGCCTTTAAAAACGGCTTGGTTACAGTATTACGTTCAAGGGCATGTGCAATTTCTAACGTATTCATAGTTTATTCGACTACGCAGAATAATCGGTAACTACATTACGATGTTGATCGATATATATACAATTATCGTAAATCAAATATACAATTATAGTACACGGCTGATCGATATCTTTAGAATCAAAAATCATCTTCAAACTTAGTTCACCTTGACGCACCGGCAACCCATAACTTTCGCAACCTGATTCGTCGGGAGTTATATCGAATCCGTACAACACATAGCCGCCGCGCAAATAGTCGTCATACGTTATCTGATTCCCTGCGTTTCGTCCGTACATACCGCTTGAATAAAAAATGCTCAAATATTCGCGGAGAGCATCGTTATCCCTCCATTTTGGTGTGTAAGCGATCGATGGAACAATTTCATTTTCGTTGTATAAACATACAAACGATGGTGTTTTTGAAACGAAATTAAAAGGTGACTTTTCACAATTTCCATTAAACGCATCGCTTTCCACAATACCAATGACAACTGTACGCGGTAGCGGTCCTCGCGATATATTTTCACGATTGATTAGTGTACGGCCGCTGTTTATTTGAAACTCTTTGACAACCGCTCTTGATATGTAGTATTTTGCCGAATGGTGACGAATCGACTCTGCCATTGCTGCAGCCATCGGTGGTGCTATCTGCACACGACGAACAAACAATGCAACTTCATCGAGTTCTAATTTTGGTACTGGCGTTGTCGCGGGATGTATTAGCCGAAAAGCGTTGGAGCTTTGATGTAACGCAATATCAACGCTAACACCGTTCGGCAAAAGTCTTGGCTGATTACCAATATCTGTCGATAGCCGGACAAACGCGACTACTCGCTTAGATGATGAAACAAGATTTCGTCGCGCCACGAATCCACTATTATCATCGTTCAGATGATCAAAATTGCCGGCTGTATCCGCGTAGAATAGCTCGGCACCGAGTTGTGTTGACTTTGCGTCGTGGCCGTAGTTTAACAACCGTTCGATATACGCGCGATACGGATAGTTGTCGGTAGTCGTTGTAATGACGGTATCTTGTAGCTTGATATCGATTCGTTTGAACATGGCATGTCCGAAAAGATTTACAACAGCAATGTCATCGTAAGGCACGTCGTTTGCACCAATTACCGCCGACTGCACAACGTGAAACGCAACTTTAAGATAAAAAACGGGATCGAGAAATTGTTCCTCGTTTGACGGTATGTGAAAACAAATCGGGCTAGTTTCTTTCAAAGTTCCGCTTATTGGATGTATGTCCACCCATGTGCTTCCGACTATTGAAGTTTGTTGTGGTCGCGATGAAAATAAATCTAGCTCATTTTTTAAAACTAAATCTGTTGTAGTAAAATTGCCGATACGACGTTTACCGCGACCGGTGGCCATGATGCTACTAACCAAAAATATTTGACGGATCAGCGTAATTGAAATGACTTGATGTACCGCGCGGGAGGGAGCGGCGCTGCAGGCGCCGCTTTTGAGTATTGCGAGCAACAACTGATTTGGTTTGCCGGCGGCGATGAGTCTTGCTTTTATACTTTCGTCGTTTACCGCCACCAGTTTGTGGTTTTGACTGATGACGCCGACGAATACGTTTCACTACAGTTGATGTTGCATTTTGGAGCAACGATTTTCCAATTTCCTTTGTCGCGGCACCAATCACAGGCGGTGCCGCATAGCGAACAAGCGGTAACAATACGCGAGACAGTGCAGTGAAAATTGAACCCAAACCGCCGTGCCCTTCTTCATATATTCTGCCGTTGAAACCCGGTAACGGTAGTCGATGTTTTCCACCGTGACGGGTGTAATAGTAGTCGTCCATTTTATTAAACTTGACGACGAAAATGAAGTGTTACAATGACACAACCACTACCGTTTGCAAATGGCAGTGCAGCATTATCATCGGTATTTATACATATTTTGATTATGCGAATAACTTGGCGATATATTGGCGCATAAAACGGTTTATCGTAACATCGCGATACAAAGGTCGATACAGGAACTTCGGTATCGATATTTTTGCGATCGATCATGACAATTCGAAGAAGCGGCGACTGTGTATTGCCAACAAGACATGGTTTACATATATCGGAATAAACGTACATGCAATTTATTCCGGCTGTAAAATCTGCACAATTAGGTGCAATGATGATTTCCATGGAATAGTTGCTGTATTCGTCGCCGGGCACAAATCCAAACAACAACGCAGCACGTCCTTCAAACACAATTTCAGTTGGTTTCGTAGCATGGACAACAAATTTTTCTTTCAATAAATCGTAGGAAAATTTAACGTCATCCGGTGTCGAGTGTTGTTTGATTGCATTTAGTACGTGTTTTGGCGTTGCATAATAGTCATCGGGAATCGAATTGTATACCCACGAATTGCTGTCGATGGTTTTATATCGAAATGTTGCTGCTCGGCGTTGATAAACATTGAAAATTGTGGTCGGATAAACTATTTCACACAGACCAACTTCCCAATCATCGTCTTGTAAATGTAATGGAAAGTCTAGCGTCGTCGTGAAGTTGGATAACGTCTTGGAAGGAAAATCTTTCATGGCTACGTTACTGGGTAACGTGATGTAAAAATTGTCGTTGTTAAACATTGTCGGATAATTTTATTTTCAATCCAAACAACAATTATTTATACATTTTAGCAATAAACCAACAAAAACTGCAACTCTATTTATCGCTATCATCTTCGTTAGCAATCCATGCCGACGTAATTTGTTCTTTAAATTTTCTTTCCCAACGCGGATTCCACGCAAAATTTTTTGCAAAGTAGACGTTAAACAACGCTTCTGTTGCGTACCATTCAACACCTTGTTGCTTTCCACAGGCACATCCGTTTTGATGTGCTGCACCGTATCGATTGACATTAGTGTCTATCGATCTACAACCCCAACAGTTGTTGTGCATCAAATTTCGAATTTCTTCGATTATCGCTTCTTCTGTTAGGTCAATTTTTCGCCACATGTCAGCATATGTATCTGATTTATCTTGTGCCATCATGCGTCAACTGATGATTTTGTGGGTTGTGCGGGGTCTTTTATATAATTTTTATATTCTTCCTCGCCAGGAGGCAGTTGTATTTTTTGTAACTCTTCTCGGTAATATTCACCGTTTAACTTTTCACCAAACATTGTTTGCAATTTGTATGTGACTGGATCGGAATTGCGTCGTTGCCATACTTCATAGCATTCCTCGGTCCACCCACGCTCTGTGCTCTTGGAAAATACATCGTGTCGAAGCGCAATTCGAACAATGTCACCCAATTCTAATTTGCGGTGTTTTGTTTTAGATGACTGTTTAGTTTTGTGTAATATTGTTTTTAGTTTGGTTGTGTTGACGTTGTCAACTTGATTTGGCGTCATACCGATTACTCTATGATAGGTGTTATTGTAAGATGTTACAAACGATTGCAGTTTGTCTATGAAACGAAAGGTTTGAGTGTATGTAACATACTTTAAAATTTTTCCACGCAATGTGCGAATAAATCGTTCGGCAAAACTAGCTTTATACGGATTGTTAGCCCAAAAATGTTTTATATTGTTACGCTTCAAGTAGCTGTCAAACTCTGCGCGAAATTCTGTTCCATAATCTGTGCGAACAATTTTTGGTGAAGCCGCTGCTCTACTTTGAATAGTTTTAAACGCTTCAACAACGTTCTTGGAAAATTTTCGCCGCAACGGCTCAATGTAAGCTTTTCTGCTGAAACAGTCGACAGCAATGAGCACATAACTAAAACCGCTATTTTGTTTCTTAACTTTCGTTATAAACATTAGATCCAAGTCCCATTGATCATTGATAGAATTTGCGACAACTTTGCGCGTTTTTATTTTGCTTAATTTAAGTTGTTTATGAAGTTGATGTGTTAGCTGTGTGTCGAGCCAACGCTTGACATCACGTCTTGTTATTGTACTGTTATGCTTTCGACACGCATGAAACAGTTTCTCTGCGCTTGAGTAGCTACCGCCGGCTTCAGCATTATAATAAAGTGATTTTAACAAAAAATTTTTATTTGTTGAATACATTTCAGATCTTCCATATCAAACAACAAATAATTTATTTTATTTATCTGCAATCACAACGTTTTGTTGGTTTCGTTTGTTGTAATCTTCTGGCTGTGTGCTGTTTTCAGCGACCGTATTGTTGTTAAAGTCGTCGCGGAGTTTCATCAACAGCTTTCCAAGCCAATTTTTGCCGGTGAACTAAAATAAATAACAAGCGTTTACAAATATACTGAAATTCGAATCTCATGCATTTTGATTTTAAATTTATAGACGACACTAGCAATTACAAGAGTCCGCAAAACTGCAAATATAATTACCTTCTCGACAGATGTTGCGTCATCGTGATTTATTGGAAAGCCACTGCCAAGAATAAGATCGTTGGAACTTGCGAAAACCAGCATTGCATCACCGGTATCGATCAACGTATCGCGAAGGTCCGGATGTTGAGAAAATTTTGATCGTAACGCAATTTTCAAGTGTTTAAGCATGGGTTTTTCCCATCCGTCTGGTAGATTTTGTGAAACTCGTGCCATTATTTCGTAACACTTTCGTGGAGAATACGTTTGCATCACCAAATTGCACAAGTCTGGTCTCTTCATGAAAATAGCTTTGTGCGCTTCGAGGTAATGCTGCACACTTCGGTATTTTACTTCTCCAACATAAAATGGAGACGGTCGAAAGTTTGACAACGCACTCCAGCCACTGTAGAAGAGAACGAAAATTTGCGGATTCTCGCCGTCTGTGACGACATATTTTTCGTATGGCACAAGCGCGGGAGCAGCACTAGGTGTTTTAGCCGCCATCATAATACCAAAAAAAAAAAAAAAAAGAAGGTCGTATAAAATTTTTCACTACTTATATAATATACATGGGCAACCTATAAAGTGATATAATGCTTGGTGACGTCTCACTTTGTTTTAAATTGGAAAAATTTTGTGTTCAGCGCATATCTTTGATTTTGAACATAATTCTTGATCTAGAAAGATTATGAGCGATATAAGCAACAAGTTTCATTTTATTTTTTTTTTTCTTTTTTGTATTAACAGGTTAGGTATATGGTATAATATAAAATTATTTGCTCCCTACCTAATATCAACATCCCATATGGTCTTACGTCGGTCCTGAACTTTTCTATACAAAAAACCGGGCGCCCCAAAAATGGTATGGGCTAAATAAAAAAATTTTCAGGAGTAACAGACATGGCAAATTTAACATATTCTGTTACATTTACCATATAAAGACTGCTCTTGATTCACAATTTGCCATTATATGACATATGTTACACTATGCGATTCGGTTGACATATTATGCAGTTTTAAATCCAAATATGGTAAACATAACACGTTGTGTAACATTTGCTATACAAGGCTGTCCCAGAACTACTATGCATGGTAAATATAACATAAATATAACACGTTCAGTAAGTAAAGCAACGTAACCATATATGGTAAACGTTACACGCTGTGCTTTGTTTTGCCATATTAGGTTGTTTTAGATCCAAATATGGCAATCGTAACACGTTGTGTAACGTATACCATATAAGGCTGTTCCAGAACCACCATTTATATTCTACTTATGATCTATATATGTTTTAGTAGGCTGAATACATTCATCGTGATCTACAACTTTTCAGAACAATACTTTTTGTGGGACTTCTCTCATGACCGCTGCAAACCTGCATATAATACGGTGAACACGATTTCCAGAATATAGTATGTGTTCGATTGTTGGGTTACGTATTGATTGCTAGGCATCAAGCATGGTTTACATATATGTTTTAGTACACTGAATACAATCATCAATATCTACAACTTTTTAAATTGGCCAAAAATTAAATTTAAATTTTAAATTGGTCGATGAACACGATTTCCAGAATATAGTCTGTTTTCGATTGTTGGGTTACGCATTTATTGTTAGGCATCAAGCATGGTTTACATATATGTTTTAGTACCCTGAATACAATATTTGCGATCTACAGCTTTTCAGAAAAAAACACTTTTTGTGGGACCTCTTGAGAGCCGCTGCGAGGCTGAATATGATACTATGATCTTTTTATTGAAATAAATTTTTCAAATTTCGTCAAACTTTATTTCCAGAATTGTGTTGTCGGTCTGCATCTGTTAGGTTATGTATCGTGCGCATGCCACCAACCATATTGTAGATTATATTTTTCGGTATGCTCAATACTACAATTTGGTTATCTACAATCCGCCACGAATAGTTCATGCCTTTTCCAGCTGCTTTAAATTGGCTTAGGGTCAATGAACACGATTTCTAGAATATAATCTGTTTTGTTTTGCTGGGATACGCATTGCGTGCTCGTTATCAAGAATGGTCTATATATGTTTTAGTAAGCTGAATACAATCATCGCGATCTACAACTTTTCAGAACAATACTTTTTGTGGGACCTCTTCAGGGCCGCTGCGAGCCTGAATATGATACTATGATCTTTTTCTTGAAATAAATTTTTCAAATTTCGTCAAACTTTATTTCCAGAATTGTATAGACTGTCCTCATTTATTAGGTTATGTATCGCGTGCAGCCCATCAAGAATGATGAATATAATATTTTTCGATAGGCTGAATACGACAATTTGGTTGACTACAATCCGCCTCATATGGTGAATGCCTTTTTCAGAGGTTTTCAATGGGTCTAGGGTCGATTAACACGATTTCCAGAATATAGTATGTGTTCGATTGTTGGGTTAGGCATTGATTGCTAGGCATCAAGCATGGTTTACATATATGTTTTAATACACTTAATACAATCATCGAGATCTACAACTTTTCAGACAATACTTTTTGTGGAGCCTCTCTCAGGGCCGCTGCGAGTCTAATGCGGCGTTCACGTTATAATGTCCCCAACGTTTGGAACCTATGTACCCCACACAGTGTCAGACACCCTGTTGACAACAGGGTGTCTTAGACACCCCCATGTTTTTAATAAAATTTTTCAACGGTCGCTAGTTACGCGTATTACCACTTGCCGACAGTGTCAGGCACACCGTGTCTTCTGGCAGTTCTATTGACACTGTTCCGAATTATTTGAGCAATGTTCATATAGGCTAGATACAAATATCGAGAATTTAGGGAAAACTCCACAGGACAGTTGACTAATAAACCGCATTCGCTACAGACGGTGTCCGTTATAGTTAATTCGCGCCAAATTGGTAGCTAAGGGTGTGTACGACACTGTCTAGAAAAAATTTAGTAGCTAAGGGTGTGTCGTACACCCTCGGCATTTGATTTACAGTATGGGTGTCACCCTGATAGGGTCGCGACTACAGGGGGTCAAAAGTTCCAAACAGCGGGGACATTATAACGTGAACGCCGCATAAATATGATACGGTGATATTTTTCTTGAAATAAATATTTCAAATATCGTCAAACTTTATTTCCAGAATTGTGTAGACTGTCTTCATTTGTTAGGTTATGTATCGCGTGCAGCCCATCAAGAATGATGTATATAATATTTTTCGATAGGCTGAATACGACAGTTGGGTTGACTACAATCCGCCTCATTTGGTGAAAGTAGATGAAAAAAGCTGCTTTGGAGCCCTCCTCCCGAAGTGGGGGATATCTAGGTCAAATGCGGGGGTACGGAGATATTATTAGGGTCAATTAGGGGATATTATTTGGGGTGGGGTGTGTATTATATGGTTGATTAATTATATCAGCGGAGGAAATTGTAATCAACATGCACATTCCATGTCGGCGGGGCAGTTTCTGAGTTACAATACCTCCCCGCATGCATGTTACTTTACGCTTTCACATGACCTATCGACCCAGATACCACTTGTACCACACAGAGATCCTTTATAAAAATCCCATCTTTCTCTCTCCATTTTTATAACTTATCTCGTGTTCTCAACAACTCAAGTTATTTTTTCGCTGTCAAGTATATCAATGGCGTTTCAATCTTCAATCACAAAGTTCTGCAAACCAGCAGAACTACTCGACTACGACGATGAGATCCAAATCGTGCAGCCGACAACGTCAGTTACTACTATGGATCTCAGTTCCGTTGGCAACTCGCGATACCTGCTGGATGACGCAGGTCTTTTGATCGTCTCAGGCAACAACAATCCTGCTGTTAACGATGCAGTCGAGGATCAAATGGATCGCGAACTTGACGAAGTGGACGATACCCGACGACTCGCTGATCTGGTTTACGACCAGATCGACTTCGATAACGTGGAGGGTCCAGACCTCGTGATGGAAAACGAGTTCTGGACAGCACTTAAGGCGATCATCTGCATCGAGATCTTGCGCGTGCAGCAACTGGTCTGGAACCGTTATTCCGATCGTCTGCGCTTACAGCAACAGCGAAAGATGGACGAGCATGCTGGTCGGGTGCTGGAGAAGTTCGGCACTCAATACACAGATGAGTTGTACGCGTGCTACTACGAGGAACCCGGTCAACGTTTACACCAAGAGGCTGGTGGCTGCATGCATTCATCTCGATACTGCAAGAGTGACGTTATGGACGCTTGTACACTGCTCAACATTAATTACACGAACCAGCTGTACACCTGCGTGAAAGATAAACTGTCTGAATCATGCGAAAGATATCGAACTGTACATATAACTTGTATACAGCCATATGTGTATTGCTTCGGTATATTTTGTTTGTTTTGTGCATGTACCATGATATATAAATATATATTCATATAAACATGTAAATAAAAGTTATACGGTTTAGCCTTATATTTTTACACGCATGACTTACTTGCATGACTCTCGCGTAAGATGGATTTACCTATGACGCTGCCTATTGTGAGGATACGACTACAATTAGCAGCACAACAGTTGGAAATGCATGTATAATGAGTTCAATGCTACTTTATGGAAGCTGAACATGTTGACTGATGTCCAAAAATTAATCACAAAAGGTTGGTGGTCCTTGTTGCGTTAAAGAATTGTCTTATGCTTCTTCATTTGACATGCACCACATGTGTCCTCTATAGACTTTATCGAAAACTGGGACATACTAGTCATGTATAGTACAAGAATTTTACATGATTAGTATGCTCCAGCTACTATTCTTAGGTACGCTTGCCCCTATACGTTGCCAACACTGTTGAAGTATCAAATTTACCGGTGTTACAACTGGCTAATCTTTTTTCTTTATTTTCTAAAAATATTTATATTACAGAACATTAAAAAGCAATTACACACGGTTTCTAAGCTCATACTTTCTCTTTCTCGCGTAAACAGCCATGTGAATATATAAAAGCTGTTACAATAGTATTACGTTCCGTAATGACACAAAGTGTATTAGCCGGTTTATTGTCCCAACCCCTGTAACCAATAACTTTATCGAACATTTTTAAGTATTCCGTCCGGTTGTCACATCTTATGAAACGGTCATCACTATTTCTTATAGTTTGATATATGTGTTTTTTATAGTCATCGATAAGAACAGAGTTTCCTACGATATAATTTCCAACGTGATTTTCTATTAAATGATGACTTAACATGAACCCTGACATTTCTAATTTCTATGAACGTTCAAAACAAGAATGGAGACTGAAAAACAACAGGTTTTTTTTAAATGCCTATCTCATGAGAGCACTCCTGACCTACACTGACTTAAATAACTTTACAAGTACTTTACAATGTGTTGTGTACAACTGAGGATATTTACACGATAATTTATACATAGATTCCTCTAAAGTTTTTCCCCTTTTCCTTTCCTTCGTGATAAATTTAACTGCTGTTAGCAACGTTTGTCGTAGGTGTAGTGCGTTAAATAATTCATCTTCACATTGAGAGCGCCCGTCAATAAATTCACCAGTCGATTGACACTCCGTTTGAAATTGTACTACCTTTGATTGCCAAAAAACAATATCATCTTGAAGGTATTCATTGTGTACATAATCGACAATGTCATAGTGAGTCTTTGCTTGTCTGTTACCCATGACACCACTATTTTGTGTGAAATTGAAATCAACTACTGAAACGCTTTGAGGATTTTGACGTTTATATATTTCTTGAAGGACTCGCGAAAAATCAAACTGTGCTAATTTTGCCATGAACTGATATGCAATGTTACACTTATAGAAGGTAAAACCACGATATATTCCTGCTGCACGAATAAAAATGGTGCCATGTTTGTAGTTGATTGGTAATTTGAAAAATACGTATTCAAAAACGTCATACAAATAAACAACTTGTTTTCCCCACGTTACATTTGCTGGTGGTTGCAAACGGACATCGAGGGGTAGGTCCCGACGGCGTTTTATTTAATGGCTCGTTTACGTTAATTTGTGTGCGCCGTGTCCTAGCTATGTCCTAATAGTGGGCGGCGACTGTCAGCATGTCCGCGTAACAACGTAGGTACGACAACGGACATAATTGACAGTCTGCCGTGACTGTGTGGATTTTCTTATTAGTAAGCGCTGACTATGTAATATGTCCTTAATAGCCCAAGAAGACTACAACAAATCGGTCATACATGTATCAATGTATAAACGATATTCATAAGCATTCACCCACTGGAATTCGACCATATGTTCATAAGCATTCAATTATAGAATAGTGGGTGTCGATACGGGGGTTATCTTCAAGCCATATTTACTTCCTCCAAAGGCTCCGCACCAGTTTACCTGCTAAAGGACCTGCCACCGCTTACGATCTACCGCCAAAGCCGACAGACTTTCAATACCTATGGAGTCAATGAAAGTTTTGGCCGTTACTTCCATCCGAAAACGTCGGTATACAACTATTCACTATCAGATTTGTTATATGTCTGATGCAAGTGGATGATGGTTGCCTGCTGCCAGCATCGTATCACCATAAAAGAAGTTTTGTAGAACAGTGTGACATTAGGCCCTACTCGTACATGCACAAGGTCCGCGAACTAAGGCCTTCGGCCTCCAAAGGTACGGTAAGCTGGTCGCCAAGATCGGTAGGGTATGGCACCTATGTGTTCGGCACTGCCAACGGAGTTACACGACTTATTACGGAGGCGGGTGTCGACGCTTCGCGCCGAGGGGAAAGGCTCACAGGAAATCCCTACACCTATGAGCATGTATGGCCATACAGCACTTTCGTTTACTGCATATGACTTTTCGGCTAACCTCCCTACAATGTTCTCTGGGGTGTGCTATCTGCTTCCTCCAAGAAACACAGTACAGCAGTCGATACCTCCAAAGAAACTTAAGTGTGCGACAACCCCAAAGCGATGTCGGATGCAGCAGATATTTCATGAAAACCTTGGGGCAACGATCCCGCAATCGTAGATGGTAAACCCAACAAAGACCACATCAACGCATAAGGAAAGGTACATCAACATGACCTAGTGCCATATTCTTCTATAAAGATTTTAACAATGGAATCTTGTTATTTACGAGTTCGACTCTTGTTCAATATATATACCAGATATGGTAGCTAGACTAGCTTATAAGCAGTGCCTTATGCGGCTTCGATGTTGGATTTATATCGTTTGATATTCCCAAACATAGCTTTCACGTATTCCGTTGATATTTCACGATGATTACGATTAAAACATAGGTGTCGATAGGCGAGACGGTTACACTCTAAATGCCTGATACCGCGAAGATATAATCTAAATAGGATAAGAAGTGGTAAAAATAGAGGAAACTAGGAAAAAATTTTCGCAAACAGGCAAAAATTTGGTAAAATTTTCAGCGAAATTGGGAAAAATTAGGAGCTTTTGAACTTTTTAAAAACTTCTCCCCCCCACCTACGAGACCGTCTTCTTATTCTGAGCAGACGGGCCTTCAATATTTATGGGTTAAATTTTAAATACAGCTATCCACTGCAATTTTGATCTGCCTTATGTACCAGCATTCGCTATGTATTTGATAAGCGGAAATGAAGTTTGTGAGATTCAAACCTGGTCATAACAGCAGCGTAAAATTATTAATCATCAAACCTTAAAATATACACTGCGCTAGCTGCTCATTTTTAAACACAAAATGTATATTATAATTTTATAGTTCTTGATGACTAACAATATATAAACACGCTATAGCACCACCCGCGAAATGTGAGCTACTACACGAACTTCATGCTTGTAAAGCGAAGTCAGATATACACAGACGCATAATTTTCACGTGCCGTAATTGGTAGTAATAATTCTACTGTAAACGTTTCTCCGTGCAACCCATGATTACGTTTTAGATATAGAAATAGTGTAATATACGACAGCCGACGCGCAAAACATCTAAGAGGACTAAATTACAGATATGTTGCTTTTCATTATTCCAGATTTAATATATCGTAGATTTTGCTAAAAAATTATGCTACTCAATACACTACAGAAAAGTCTGAGTACACATGTTTGTCATACTTGAAAATTTAACACAAAAATGACGATACACTATAATATGGCGTAGCCAAGTATGTATTTATTGACAAAATAACATCGAAACGATATACAGTGAAGTGATAAACATAACAAGGATAAAGTAAAAAGTTGGTCAGAACTCCATTCACTGAGTATTTTGTGGGCATGAACCGGGGACGGCTGGGTCCAAACTCGAGGAGGTTCCGAATTTTTTCAGGTGACATAAACAGCGCCTTTATGGGTGAACCGTTTGGCTACTTCCAAACCGAATTTTCAAAATTTAATGTTTTTAGCGAAAAATCCAAATTTTTTAATAAAATGGTTGTAGAAACAGTGCAAAACCGACTCCAAAATTAATCAAATTTTTATCTTCAAAAAGGGATATTTTGGAAACAATGTTGTCCAGTTTCTATATCAAAGGGAAGGAAGTGAAAAAATTTACTGTGGAGCCCTAACCCCGGTGGCAACATTTTACCATACACTTTTGACACGTTTCGATATTTTGCGGCGGTAAAATAAGTTGCCCAATGGGGTACAGCAAGATATTACAGGCGATATAAGGATAAAACGCATATATAAAATGAGCTCGAGGACAAATTCTTAAAACGAACTTAAGATTATCCAACCGTGTACTAATCATTCCGTCGTGGACTGGGGTCACAACGAATTAAAATTTTTGGACTTGGCCCGGCCTGTTGCAAATTAGTTCCGTCCGGCCCGGACCGTTAACAATCTAGTGTCTGCTCGCCCAGCCCGGGCCACGGGCCCAAATTTTCATCTATAACCGCAACAAACACAAAGCCCTGGGCGAATTGACGATGTGAAACTTTTAGTTTCTTGCATTTAAAAGATTTATAGTTCGTCTTGTCTCTTAAACGGCAGCGCTTATTTCCCTTACGTGGCCAAGAAACCGTGTAATTAATGGCACTGTTATTACATCACAACTGTGTCTTGAAACACCCATGTAAGTTCCAATGATAACCGATGACTTACGATCTTAGCTGTCATTTTGGCCAGATTTAAAGAAATATTTTTGATTCCCAAAGGTATCCAAAAAATTCGAACAATCTTTTTCTAGATAAGTTATTAATTTTATTTCGCATTGGAACAGCAATGATGAGCTGAGTAAAATCAGCGCAATGCTTCGAGGGTTAAAGATTTAGGCTTTGACTATTAAGATTTAGGTTAGGCATACGTTTAGAATTTCACATATAAGTGCCAATAGGTCCTTAACCCGAGTCAGCTGATTGTACCATTATTCGACTCAGCTCATCATTTAGGGTTCGAAAGATATATAAAATTATACATGTATCTATAACTTTTTGGATACCAAGGTGGGGCGTTGAATTGAATACCCAAAATAGAAAAAATTGTTTTAAATCTGGCCAAAATGGATATATCCTAAACAAGCTCGTCGATCTGAATCACATGATATATACTAAAATTATCGCTATATCTTCAAAATTGACCATTTTTGGCCTGGGTGCCGAAGGAAAAGACCCTTATATTGTGTAAAGGCCAAAGACGAGGGCTCCGAGCTTCTAAATCAGACCAGGTCGCGTGCCGTGACCGGTTCATAGATTTGACCCAATCTGACCTGGTTCCATCTCTGATAACTATTATGTATGAAATAACTTTTATCCGTTAGTGATCATATAAAGTTATCCAGTCATATCATATAAGTTTCATAATAATAATGAGACTGTGAATTTCTCGATAATCATTTTGTAGTCAGCAATAGAGCGAGCAATACTGATCATACATAATGGTGAAACGATCTTCCGCATTGTCGATATTAATCTGAAATTACAAAATAAACGTAGCTTTTAACCTGCATTACCAACTTATCGCTGCAGTCTCGAAAAAAAATATATTGGATCATGTAATGTTCCCCAGCTTATCATACCATATATCCTCATAAGTGATCGTATAAAGTTTTTTCTCTCTAAACCTCTCTGAATCAACCATAACGTGTTTGCAAGACGATGCCGCAACACTTTTGGACCGCATCGCCCCTCAAACCTTTCTTTCATAAAGTTATACATTTGTCTAGGAATACGAATTCGTCTTATAATGCGATGCGCAAAATGAGCTTGCCTATAGATAGCATCTTGCCCTGTATTTACAAGATGACGGTAATAATTGCCATGCTCTTTTAAGAGATTAGGCCATCGCTAGCCAGTATTGATGTAAAGTCTACTCTGCTATACCTACACGCAACAATTAAAGGAATCTGTGCAAGGTTATTTTTTTAATTAATTGGACTAGTCAAAATTTTGGTCATTTATACGAAATGCTAAATTTAAGGATTCTTGATCATTTTTGGGTTAATAATTCCTTTATAGGCATTCCAAAAGCTGATTAGGCGCCGTTGAAGACTTCAGCCCTTCAACCCCTACCGTTGTGCGACAAAAACAAATTATTTTTGAATGTACTGTACTAACTGAATTCGAAGAATACTGCACGATTGCATGCATGTTGTTATTTGCGAGGAGCCTTAAGGATCCGAGGATTAGCTGCAACATAGATCAATGGTTAAGAAAAATGACTTTCATCCGATCGTTCGTCGTTCTATACCTCGTGGCATTCAATAACTTATTTCAGGAAAGTAAATAACTAAAGCCGAGATATGTTAAAAATCAATATGAGTTTTCGTTGGTTGTGAGATAACTGGCGGTTTTGAAACGTTACGTAACTTCACTATTCAGCGGACATAATTTTGCTGTGGTCTGATTTAATCCTAAAGCAAAATTAATACGAGTACTGCGTTTGTTTTAGATACTTTTCGCATAAAAACTTAAAATATGGAGTAAGTAATAAATCCTCGAAGGTGGCGTGAGGGGAGACGACGAATCCAATGAAGTGAAAATTCCAAAATGTCTTTGCTCAGATTTTCCTAGTGATATCAAATTTGCCTAGGTTTGCAGAAACTAAGATGTAGAGAACGAGCGCAGTGACGTCGCCACCTACAGAACTTTACAAAAATTTAGGATTTTTACTCTGCCGAAATAAGTATAATTTACAAATTTACAATATATACACAATGACAATCGCTACTATACAGTGCTGTTAAAATTTATTTTTCGAATTTTGTATTGCTACCTATGTTGGTATCGAACACTGGTTATTTTTATGGTGATTTATAAGAATGTTGGTTATTTTTCAAAATCGTGATTAAAAACAATGTTTTTGACCAAAAACTTGACTCTGCGTTATACATTAATTTATATACAATACTTGATAGGTTGACCGAAGCTAAATCTCATGTTTTTAACACTTCTACATGCTATTGCTTCATGTGGAAAAATTTGACAAAATATTTTCATTATTTGCTATTTTGGGTGAAATCAGAATCTTAATATTTTTAAACAAAATATCATATTAAAATAAAATAACATATCTGCAAAGCAGCCAGAAACTGCGTTCTTGGGAACGAGCTGTATGTTTTGAACCTGTGGAGCAGTATCACAGTTTGTCTCATTTATAGCATTCTGATCAGAAAATCATCATCATCATGTAAACTGAGAGGCATTGGTTGCTCAGCGCTAGCATGGGCAATGTCTATGGCCAACGGTCAGAAAATTATGGCATACATTTTTATGGTCTTTTAGACCCATATAAACCAATAATTTCAACTTTCCTGCGCAACAACATGCAACGAACGTATATCTAAAGGGAGGCGAATGGAGACAGAGCAAAATTGTCTAGTCCATGCGTTACAAGAACACCCATTTTGATGCAGTTTACGCAGGCCTGTACACCGGAAGGCATTCTTACGCTGGGAGCCCAAAACCAACACCTTGATGGATAAATAAATATTTTTGCTTACACAGCCTCTTCAGTCCCATAGAGGCAACAATGTCATCGCAATACATTAAGTTTAATGTAAAATTTATTTTTAATACATTTTAAATCAACAGTGCTTTCATTTTGCTTTAATTGCTTTACTATATATTAGGTTCGAAGATCAGGTTCTGGATCCGGTTTAGATGGACGATTCCGGTTGCTGGTTCCGGTTCGTGTAAATTTTTATTCCGGTTATTCCCTATGAGGGGTGCAAATAAAACATAGACCATGAAATTTTTGATATACTAAGCCCTAACCAACGCTAAGAACCTATATGTGACATACACTAGGGCTAAGCCTAAGTCAGGAGCTGCACCCGAAACCCGAAACCCCGAACACCCAGCTCTAAGCTGTTCCTTTCTTTAACGTTATAATATAACCAAGGCCGGTGTAACAGCTACTTTTTTCCCCCCGGAAAAAATTGGCTAGCCAATTCTTTCCCCCGGGGAAAATTGTAGCTAGCCGATTTTTCCCCTCTTAGCCAATTATTTCCCCTCTCAGTTTATACGTTCATGAGTTTGCTGTTTGAGACTCTGTGTACATACTATAACTGCTAGCTATGGAGGATAGACTATGTGAAAATCTGGTGGCGTATATATCTCACTGTGTTTATCCTAAAGAATCCTGGAAAGCAAGCATGAAAAGCGAAAAATTCTTCGTCTTAACCGCTAAGCCATATCATGTTGAGAGGTGTAAACTTCTTTACAGAAAATGCGAGGTTGTCAAAATGTCGGACAAATTAAAAGTCCTAAAAATGTTCCATGACAACCGGCGGGCACTTTGGGCGCGACAAAACATATTTCGCCATAAAAGAAACCTACTATTGAAGGGAATGAAGGGTGATGAGAAAATTATGTGTCCGAGTGTGACGTCTGCCATCGCTTTAATCATGTAAATACAAACATTTCTCTCCCGCTCCATTCATACCTGTCCCTCAAAAAGTTTGGAGCCTTGTTGGCATAGACCTTATGGGGCCGTTTGATATGTCTGAAGCTGGAAATCAGTACATAGTCGCTGTCACAGATCATTTTAGTAAATGGGTAGAGGCTAAAGCTGTTCCCAACAAGACGGCGGAGTGCGGGTGTTTTATTTACGAGTCATATGTCGCCACGGGTGCAGGTGGCTTATTATTTCCGATCAAGGAAAGAATTCGTGAACAAAACTGTGAACCGGTTAACCGATTTGCTGCAAATTGAACATAGAATCGCTCCAGTACCACCCCAAAGTAACGGTCAGCGGGAAACAATCGGACGTGAAGGCTACTTTGCTGAAGTGTGCGGGGAAAATACGAACGACTGGGATCAGTATTTGGATGGGGTATTTCTCATGGCACACAGGATAAAATTTTCATACATCAACAAAGGTTAGTCCTTTTGAAGCTTTTTATGGAAGGAAGTGCCGTTTATTGGGGTCTTGTAGCGTTTTTAGTTACCCCGACTTGATGCAACCGACAACGTAGTTGCAGAACTTACTGGGATTAGGGTTAAATTGGATGCACATATTAAGCATAATATACAATCTGCCCAAGCGCGCCAAAAGAAATATTTTTACCATATGGTGTAATGCGGGATCTCAACCGTCTGTCGGCAAGAAAGTGCTACTCCGCAACTGCCGTCAAATAAACAGGAAGGGATCGAAAATTGCAGCTAAATTTGTGGGAAATTATGTTATTTTTAAAAACGTAGGGAAAGGACGGTTCAAGCTAAAAATTTGAATACGAACACCATTTTGAAGAACACATATCATGGTTCAAATGCTAAAATTTACACAAAGAATTTTCGAAAAAAGCCGATGTTGAAATTATTGGTAGGAGAGAAGGGGGTTGTTGAACCTTCCATCCGGTTTCAGTTGATGATAAAAAAGTGTCAGGTATCGTTGCGTGCGAGATTTATCCACCTTTCGCTCCAACCTTGGTGCTCCTGAAAAAAGCGCATCTCATCGTTGGAGACGGAAATTGTTTTTTCCGGAGTATTTTCTTAACAGGGAGCGAGAAATACCATCGCAGCGAGATAAAGTGATTTTAAAAAATGACCGACTCTGACTTGCAATGATGGCCTGAAAAACTATTTCAATCAAGATCCGATTCAATATGTTAATCACAATCAGTTGATGGACGCAACGCTACTGGCGTTACCACGTTAAAAAATACGCGCCGGGCACAGTCCCACATTG
>JASANE010013452.1:0-30356 GCA_030248225.1 Trileptium ribeirensis | reverse complement strand
CCAAATCCTAAATACCACTAATTTAAATTTTGTGTGCACAATAAATTTAGATAGGGGTATGTACACGTTACACATCTCGATTGTAAGTTATTAAAAATACATTTTGGGGTTTGTATTTCTATCAGCTTTTAGTATATACCTAAATTGCATCTAAATCCCAAAGTTGCGGCACTTTGGTACAATTGAAACTTAAAATAGTAACTACTTATACACTCTAATATACTAGATGCTTCGCTGGACCGTTGGGTGACCCTGACCCAAATTTATATCGAAGATAGTTAAATCTTTAAATAAGTAGAATTGCACCACAGTTAACAGCATTGAATAATACATCGAAACTTTAAAAAGCAAACTAGCTATTTCTAACAACATTTAGAAAACTAGATATGTAATTAAATATTAATAACAATAGCTCAAGCCACTGAATGTAGCATTTGGTTAGCTGGGTTTTGGACGCAGGGTAGCTAGCAACCCCATGAATTAGGGTGATCTCTTCAATTGTGCATGCGGCATAGCCTCGATAAGTCATGTACCAAATTTAGTAACTATCTTTTTCTGTATTAGTACAGAGTGGTAGAATAGTATTTTTGGTATTAATGTCTGCTTAGACCTAGGGTATACACGCAACGGTGATTATATATTCTTATTGTCACGCAACCCGAAATACATTCCAAAACTGTTTTTGAATTAATTGTTTTTATTACACTCTGTAAATTTTGTAAGCGTGTTAGGTTTGTTGTCACGTTGAAATTCAATAACCCCTTTCCGGTCACAGGTCAGTCAGGGCTCCTGTTAACAGCTCTTAATGGGTAAATTTACCGCTTTCTATCTCAACCACTAAACTCCTGACTTGTGAGTAGTGTGGTAAAACCTGCCCCAGAATTAATCAAATCGGATTTTTTGAGATTTTACCGTATTTATCTGGTAGATAAGCATAATTCAACGCCTTAGGTCTCAAAGTATAGAATAACCATAGAGCTATTAGATGTATTAACATAGGTTTATATATTCTTCGTAACCATATCGTTTAACATATTTCACGTTTCACCATTTGGGTCGACACCATGGAAATCAAATTTGTTAAATATCTTGGTCAGCGAAAGTAGAATTGTTCTCTCGTGTCATATGTGCACATAAACTATGTTCGCTGGGGGAAATGTCTCATCTGGTTACTAAACAATACGTGTGTAACCATTTCAGTGCAATTATAATAAAATTTTGTGCAACTACCTAAATACCAACTCTGAAAACGCCTAATGAGTGCCGCTGTAATGCTAGCTGCTCAGTATAATCTTGGCAATTTACTAATTGAAATATTATGAAATAAAATAAACAAACTGTAAAAAAATAAAATTTGGAATTTAGTAATTTATACAACAATAAATTATATACGTACCAGTTGTTTATCCAGAAAATAATTTTGTCTATTTAAAATTTGAGGGGATAAATTTAAAATTTTGATTAATATATTTCATCAGATAAAAAGAAATTTTATATTCACATTGCCCTTATCAATTTATTTTATCTTTAAATTTCAAAACTCTGTTTTCTTTTAATTCTGTCGCTATAGTTTAAAAGTTTTAATTGCTCTGATATGTTCTGGTACTCCGAACTATCAGTAGCTGAAAAATATCATTTTTACCTAATACTTTTGGTTTTTGGTCCTAATACGCTTTGAAGGTTCTGATGTGTTGTGGTCATCCGAACAATCAGTTACCTGAAAAGTATTAATTGTTAATTTAAGTATATGTACGATAATAACTTACATTCTATAGGTGAAACCGTATTGTAATGTTAGTTCCAAAGAAGAATTAAAATGGTTAGGTATGTAGTTTGCGCACACATAAATGTGGTGATATATCATGTGGAAATAAACATATTGCCATTGGGCTTTAAGGTGAAATTGGTGTATTTAGTGTAGTATTAGGGTTAGGTACAGGGTTCAATTGGCACTACTGGGATCGGATTATACAACAAAATTTTATACACACCACGCAGTCGCCATTAATTGTTGGTCTGCTAAGGTTTAATCGTTGTAGCTGCACAAATATAACAAAATCTTCATTTCCATATTTCAATGTTCCAATAATATATACCTAAATACTATATATATTGCACTCATATTTTCAGCTCTGATTTAAATCCCTAAGTTTAGAAAATATACTATATAAGCAAATTAAATAATACAGATATGTCTCAACAGCAAAGACCTGTGGTGCTTGATATTGGACGCCGTCCGTGCACGCCAATGCGCTGGGGCAACCCAAAGTATCCGACCATAGCACCAAGGTCACCCAATGAGAAACGTAACTGCTCAAAAAATTACGTTTACATTTCGCCTCTACAACTGGAAACGAAAAATTAAACAACTATATTCAAGAAGCGTCGAATATGCTCCACGGTTTCGCCACCCCCTCACCGCACCCATCTGCGAACAACCAGGTGGTTTCTTCACCAATAGACACGCCACAAGAACAAACTGAAGAGAAGAAACACAGGAGCTTCAATGCCGGTCCATCATGCGACAAGAACTTTACGCGGTTCGCAAAAAGAACAAGCTGCTGCAACTTAATAATTCTCAGTAAATTAGTGGCGAGAATTCTTTGTATTAAATTGTTGGTATTTGGTAGTGTGCTGGAGGGTTCTTGATTCAATTGTTAAACTTGTGACATTAGAACACTAGATAATTTTTTGAAATGCGCTAAGTATTTGAGTGAACCTTTCTAGTGCACTAAGTTATTGTTTTATATCTTATATGTATTGTAATAAATAAAAAAACAAAAGATTACTGCACCTACTGGGTCTGTGGTTTTTGATCGCTGTATCATTCACTTTAACCACAGATTTAGTAGTCAGTAGTTGTTTTGTTTTACGGAACCGGCATACCTTAGTAATATTATTATCAATACCAATAATTTAATTTAAAAAACTTTCGTCACTGAACTATTTTAACAAACATTTTCGATAAACACCATTTTCACAAAACTGTAAGAATCTGTTCCCGAAGACTTTTTTCAATGTCGCCTGGAACCAAACTATGTGTGTTAGAGCAAGCCAAACTGAACATAGGTATATTAATTTCTATTTGTGGGAATATACTGTAATAATAAACACTGTTTCAACCAAAATCTTAGCAACCCCATCTTAGCTCTGTATGTTTACCTTTAATTTCAGAGTAGTATTATAAGCATGGAAGCTGTTGCAAATTTAGTGTACAATCATATTGCTTCGCACTTCATTGCGTCCTGCTATGCCTGTACCTCACAAAGCGATATCCTAGGACTACATATTTGCGAGGATAGCTTCCGTAATTTTTCCGAACACGACGTTATCAAAGCTTGCTCGGAATTAATTATCGAGTATAGCAAGGAGATCTACGAAATTGTTAAATCCAAATTTCATTAAACGTCAACCACTCAGAGCAACCAAATTTGTACAATATGTACCATAAATTCCATCAGGCACTATTAAATGTAGTGTCATGTGCCTTGCACACCCAGTGCTGTCTACAGCTAAACAAGGTAAATATATCATTTTAGCTTAGGTATAGTCACGAAATAACATATCTCTCACATTACTAACAGCTCTGTCAACAGCAACAGTACGATAAACCGTTTTACTCATTTAAAATATAATACAAATAATACATATAAATTGTGCATTTGAATTCTAAAAACACCACCTACTGTGAATTGGAAATGGTATTTCCAAAACCACTTTTTGAAGGATCATGAAGAAAAAATAATTAATAAACACAAGCACGCTGCACAGTATATATACGTATTTATATTTCTCCATATTAAGAATAACATAAATATAATAGATAATAGAATACAATAGTTTGTAGAGTTGCCATTTTCAGTTATATACTTTAAATACAATGGGTCCTGCATTGCGTTTTCGCCGCAAATTTGCCGCAGCAATCAAAAACGACCCCACGCTAGCCCCTCACGCTACCAAAATTTTGCGAGCCTTCGACAACTCAAGGGTCGTAGATCCAATTCCAATGGTGACCGTTGGTGGCCCAGACGGTTGTCCGGCGTCAAAAAAGGTAAAAATAAGTCGTATCTAAATCTCAAGTCCTAGGATTATTAGTAACTTAGCGTATTGCCTGTGCTCTTGGCGATTTTATAGTTATTTCTTAAATTAGTACAACTGTTTAAATCGCGGCAACCTGTGCTCTTGGCGATTTTATAGTTATTTCTTAAATTAGTACAACTGATTAAATCGCGGCAACCTTCCAACAAACTTAGCTGTGGAATAAGTGCGGTTATAATTACAGACGGACATGTTTCGTAATATACCGTTTAGTTAAAGCATAAAGCTATACCCATTATTCCAATATTGACATTAATAGCTACCAAAACCGACACAGTGGGGTATAATTCATCAAATATCTGAACCAAACTGAGCACGTTTACGTCACGTCCTTACACAACCATATGCGGCCCATTTTGAAGCTGTTTAAAGAACCAAAACATGGACATTTGTGAACTAAAATAGGGTATGGAAACAAATTTAAATGGTATGCGAAAACACATAGCTGTAGTAAATACTTAATTCTTCCGTCTTGTTACTACGGTGGTTGTTGAAATTATCTATTGAATTATGTACCGATGAATCATAAAATAATGTTTAGTCTCAGCTGATGTCACCAGCAGAGTGTTGTAAATATTGTCTTAACCAAGCTCTGAAGGTATTATCCAATCCGTATTTGCAGTGAATTGTATGTAAACGCAGTATTGTTTATTACATAAAAATTGGTAATTTTGTAAAGTTGTCACGCCGCTACACAACCTGCATACAATTCATTGTAGTAGCATTATTATAACAGGCTCGATTTTGTCCATTCAATTCCTAAACCGGACGTAGGAATAACAGTTTGTTTTCAAAACCTACCATTCTATAATGTACCATATTATATCTTACAAGTTTAGCCATCGTACGAAGTCCTTTTGTGACAATTAGATATATTCCACCAAAACACCATGAAGCTCACAGTAGCGGTATATACAACTCACTAAAAAGTGATAAAACAATTGTGATATAGACAGGTCTACAAGTAATATATTGTTATTTGATCATCGTGTTCCGCAATTACTACCATTTGGGTCTGTAGTTTATAGCTATATTGGTAGTGATCTACTGGTTTCAGTGTATTTACATTCCAGGATCTAGTGAAACTATCGTAACAAACTTCAACTATGATTTTTCAAAATGTAACATACCACGTAGTTCCAACAAATTGTAAAATACATTTTCTCCCTAAAGTTGTACCACGTAATCAGTTGGGTCGATATTTAAGATAGTTTTAATAAATGCTATAGATGGGAAAAATAAATATAATTACTTAAATAAATCGGTTTGCCGATAGTTGTAGAAAGCTAGGGTGCATTTTTTGGACCTGGGTGTATACCCACCGCGAAATGGTGCTGCAGCAGTTATAAAATACACCGTCACTAAATTTGTTTTAGCTTGCTCTCGGACCTGAGTGGCTGGACAAACGCGGACCACGCCGACAACCACCAGGGTCCCCTCTTTTATTCGAACAAAGTGCCACACCTGAGGTCAAGGGATTGCCTACCACCCGTCTTCACTATGGATTCCCAGGGCAGCAACCATGTCAAAACTCCCAAAATTTTATTCCAATTACAGTGGAAGGGGCGTTAACTCCATACCCTAAGGGCAATCGCGCAAATCTGAAGCCAGGAAACACTCCATCTCCGACAAGAGCAAAGCACCATAGCAATGCTCCCGTCATTGAGGGCATGTCGTTTTCCAGTGTGCATCTCAAACTTCCTGGAAATTCCGTAAGTAGCTAATATTACGCAAGTTTCTTATAGCTAATTTTAGCTAAAGACCACATTAAATGTTTTCCACTATTCTTCTGGAGCTCCAACGTTAAATAACTTGTTAAAACTCTTGTGTAAGATGGTTCCGATTTTTCACCAATTATTCGGAAGCTGTCTGATAGTAAATAATGCCTGATATCACATTTAATTAAAAGTCAAAATAAAACTTCAGTAAATTAAATGAAATAGCAAATTAAAAAGTAAAATTAGTAAAGCACATTATTTTATAAACCAGGTATTGCAACGTAGAATGCCGTGTGTATTAACGTAAACCTACATATAATACTGCTTAAAACGCTATAATTTCTTTGAACATTGAAATCCACATCACAAGGTGATCTCATTGTGTAATAAGCATTGTAAGAAAATAAGTTATATTAAGTTTAAACAGTATTTGTGTTAAAATAGTTGGTGTTGGAAGTTTCAAAATGACCTACAATGTATATCAACATTATACTGATTTACACTCAAAGTTCAATTCTTTCCGCACAATTTTACTTTCGTTAGTTGATTCAAAAATTTTTCTGTTGTTCAACAAAATGTTTCAACTAACAATATTCTGTTTTAATTAATAAACAATTTACACGTGATCCAATACTTATAAATCCACCATACAACTTAAGTAAAGATTCATTATTTTACAGGAAGCGATCGTCAACGACATTATGTTACGGCGTTCCCAGTACACCATAACACCACTGGAAGGACGAGAAGGCACAATCATCCATTTTAAGCCTACAAACATTTAAATTATGTACATGTGTCTTCGGAATCCTCTATAAATATCTAATTTAGATCAATGATGCTGAGTAAAATAATTTAACCAACTATGAAGAATAAACCAAAATATATTCTACATAACATTTCAAATATGAGTGAGGATTTCGTTGACATCCATTGTTGTCTATTGTTATTGTTTCGAGTAAAGTGAAAAATCTTTCGGCCCTTGGGACTCAGCGAAGCTGTGATTTTATGGCTTTCTGAATCAGCAATGGTGTGTTAGATTTTTTGAAGGACCTTCAACATGTAGAACTACAGATGTTATAAAAGGCTACAGCGGTCCAACAACATCGATGGTAAATAATTTCACGACTAAATCTGTAACAAGTAACTAGTACACAAAGCAACTACAACTGAAAATAACCTATTGCCTTAATAAATCTGATGAAATTGTTGTAAAGGATGTAAAGGATCTATAGTGGTGTTTCATAAGTTTATTTAAAGGTAACACTTCAACAAAAATAATCAAGTATTTTTTCAGCTAGTCCAGCAACTTCCCACAGTTCTTTCTGGCAAATCAGTTTTATAGCTAATTTAGTATCTTTGTTATAAATCGCTTCAAATAGTTTGTGGAGTCGTTGCTTTAAAAATTTCTTTCGCATGGTATCGCCTTTGCTGCTGGAGCCGCATAATTCCGTTTGAGTTTTCCAATATTCATTCTCCGCATTGTAAAAATCCAACAATCCGATGAATAAATAATTGTCGATGTAGTCACGGACATTGCAATCTTCAGGCAAAACAAGCGAAATGTTATGTAGTTGCGAAATGTCCTTGAAAGCGGAGTATTTCTTTAATTGTCCAGTTGTGTATAGAGCCCGGACGAAATCTTGGTACACCTCTGCCGATTGTTTACGAAGCCATAAATAAATCCGACTTGCGGACTGCCACACGCTGGGTTGCATAGCCGTAAACGGAAATGGCGATCCATACACGTATGCAATGACTGAGTAATTTCAGTGACATTAAGACCATGGTGGTCGGTTAATTAAATTACTATAGCGTGATTAGCCATAATACCTGAAATAATAATGGTGTGCAATATACGGGTACCAAACATATGTGGCCACCAGCAGATGTTTTTTTTTTCTTTTTTTTATTTAATAACAACACAACACAATATAGATACGATAAGTACAATACAATATATTTAATATTAATTGCTAATCCTGCCCCGAACAATCATTAGTAGGTGGCCTAAAAATAGTTCCTTTCCATCGCTGGTTGTAACATAGCGTTCGTGCTCCACCGGTAGGAACAAACCACTGCCATTCCCATTTTGGTTTCCGTGTTGAGCCATTACGTCTTGATAGTGCGCTCGATGGAACACATGCCCTTTTAATAACTGCTGCAAGTCGTGTACCGTCGGGTGGTCGTTGTACTTTGATGAAGGGCGCTGTAGTGAAGTAGAGAACGAGGTCGATGAAATGTGAACCAATATGCCCGTCGTCGTATACCACACGCTCCTGTTGATTGAGTCGAATGTGATCTTCCAAATAATGCGCAATCAATTTAGCTTTATTTCGTAGCTGCCGCCGACTTTCGCCTGGAACCGGCATCGGAACAAGTGGTGCGAGACCGACTCACAGCAGTTTACGAGGTTCAGCGTTGGAAAGCGAAATGGAATTTATCATTCGGATTCGTGCTTCACAACATCAACACCAACGAGGAACGATATTACTATTCCAGCAGCAACACTCGATTCTTCGACACACCCGTGCTTGTCGCCAATCGTCATGATTTCGGGCGGCTCCTTCGGAAAATTGACGGTATGGATATATTAGAGTGGGCCCAACAGCAACGCCCAAACACTAAATACCGCGTGCTTAAAATAACAAACATGACTATATATAAATAAAATTAAACCACATACCCTAATTGGATGCCCGGTAAAATTGCCACAATATATTAAAAACAATAGAAGTATAATAGCACTGGATAATAACAGAGACGGGCGGCAATATAATGATAACAAATGCTTTTTTCGTTGCTTAACCCTAAAGAATGGTATGAATCATGAACAATATCAACCATTCGAACAATATGTTAACAACCAATGCAATAGTTGGTGCCGGGCAAAGGGCATAAATAATTTTGAGGGAGTCGACACGGAAGACCTCCATAGCCTCGAAGATCATTTCAACATCAACATTGCCGTGTACGAATTGGAACCCCGTGAGCCCGAGCGAACAATAACAAAAAAATAACAATGCTGGAAGTACAAACAACGATAATTGCGGCGGTAATATGAACAATACCAGTGGCCCCAATCATACAACAGGAATCCTCATCCACAAGTCACGCGGCAAATACAACGAAACAATCAACATCAATGTACTTGACAATCATTTTTCGTATATAACTGACATTGAACAATATTGTAAATCATGGCGTTGTAATGAATGTGATCGTCTATTTAATCGCAATGATAATTACAACCGTCATATTCAATTTTGCATCGGCAAGGAAACGAAAGTGATTTATAAAGGCGGTGGTTATGGACTCCCAAAATTCATCCATACGGAACTTCGGGAGGAGGGGTACGACATTCCTGACGAAAACAATTTCTACCCCTACCGTGCCACCTTTGATTTCGAAACTCGTTTCCAAAACAACGAGCAGGCCGAGGGACGAAAACTACATACTCAAAAACACTAATTCCCGCTAGTGTTTCCATAGCTAGCAATGTCCCAGGTTTCGAGCTGCCTGTATGTTGCATTGGCGAGCCGAACGATATTACACATCACATGCATGCCCGTCTTTGTGAAATTAGCGATATGGCGTATGCAATAATGAAAGAGCGCTTTCAGCCGGTAATTGCGGATTTGGAAGAACGCCACAAACAATGCCAGCAACTGCATAAACAATATAAACAACTGTTAAAACAACAGCGGGATAACACCGCAGCAATCAATGCCATCCGAGACCGCTACTATGAAAATAGAAAGTGGTCTACATACTATTATAAACTTAATAATTGGTTGCGGCAACTCGTTGTTATAGGATATAACAGCCGCAAATTTGACATTAACCTAATTAAAAAGCACTATATACCCCTCCTGGTTCGTTCAAATACCAAAATTCATCACGCGATAAAGAAAAACAACGGGTTTATGAGCTTGGCAACCGACAAACTATTATTTTTGGATATTGCCAACTACTTAAGCCCTGGAACGACCTATGCCAAATACCTTAGCGCATTCCAGGAGGATCAGCAGAAAGGATATTGGCCGTACGAATGGATTGAAGGACTAGAGCAGCTAGACGACACCGATCTCCCTCCCCGCAATGCTTTTCACAGCACCCTGCGTCAGTCGGATATTAGCAATGACGATTACGAACATCTCCAGTCAATATGGGTCGAGCAGGGATTTCGAACAATGCGGGACCTCCTCGTGCGGTACAACAACCTAGATGTGGTTCCCTTCCTCGAGGCCGTGCAGAAGATGTACAACCAATTCAAAGAATGGGGAATCGATATGTTCAAACACGCGATAAGTCTCCCCGCGGTTGCACTACAGCGAATGATGCAAAACCTTCCAGAGGGTGCAATGTTCACGTTATTTAACGAAAAATGGAAGGATATTTATAATACAATTAAAGATAACATTGTTGGCGGACAATCAATAGTGTTCCACATGTATCATGAAGCTGACATAACTAACATTCGTGGTGGAAAGTTCGTTGCAAAAATTTTGGGTTTCGATGCCAATTCACTGTACTTATGGGCACTATGTCAGATGATGCCAACGGGGATATTCAATGTATGGACCCCGGAGAGTGAGGGAGTTGAAGTGCCTACAGTGCCGAACAGCAATATGGACGCGACACAAAATAAAAACAATTTCGATGATGGCGTGTGTCAAAACTACAACATCAAAATGCGTGCGAAAGCTGGTTATACCCATTGCTTTATGGAACTAGCTTTCCGTTGCCCGCATACTTCGGCGCCGTTACAACAACCCCAATGTACAATTTCAACATCGATTCAATGGCGGCCAAAAGAAATTTTACCATGGTTCGATCATATACCCGGTGGATGGCTATATTCCTGCCGGGAGGTGTGGTAATGCCAGGGCCATCATTGTGGAATTTGACGGTTGTTATTGGCATTGAGGCCATGAATGTGAATTAACTCAACATATTGCACCCGAACTCTTCAACGAGAGGCAGTTAAAAACCCAGAATAAACATGACTTTCTAAGATCATTAGATTGTGATGTATATTTTGGGAAAGAGTGCACCTTCTTACCGGAACTTATTGATAAATCGAATGGTGAATGGTCAGATTGGTGCGATCTCTATGCACCAAATGGCTTCGGCAGTACTACCCGTCCCAAGATCAGTGAATTCGTCGATAAACTGATGACGGACGAGGTATTCGAAATTGCCCTTGTGGATATTCAAGTGCCGTTTTGGGATAAGGAAAAACGAGAACGGTGGGAAGAGATGCCCCCAATTTTCAAAAACATCAACATCACTTTGGATGATATTGGGGACGAAATGAGGGCCTACGCGGAGGCAATGGTATCATGAAGGCCCCTCGCCGCAGTCTTATTGGATCCTATTTCGACAACAAAATTCTCCTGGCAACGCCCCTACTACGCTTCTACATCAACGAAGCTGGCCTCATAATAACGCGGGTGCACAAGTATATAGAGTTTTCACGTTTGGCTGCATTTCAACATCTAGGCGTAGAGGTTGCAGACCAAAGGCGACGCGCGGATAGAGTAGAAACCCCAACGAAAAAGTGAAGGGGGAGATGTATAAATTAATAGGAAACAATTATTATGGCAGGCTCCTACTTGATAAACTAAAGCACGAGGACATTCTACTCAAACATGGGAATGACACTCGTAACACCGTTATAGACCCTTTCTTTCGCAAAGCCGATGAACTAGCCGAAGACATTTATGAACTTCATATGGCTAAAAAGAAAGTGGTCTTGGATTTACCTAATATTATTCCATTTTTTGTGTACCAGTATGCAAAATTACGGATGCTGGAATTTTATAAATTTCTCCTAAAATATTTGGGTAAATCCAACTTCCAACTTATCAGATGGACACCGATAGTCTCGCCATTGCAAAGGAACAATTAATTGACAATATTCACGACCCCAACCTTCGGGCGCAATTTGAACATGAAAAATCAAACTTTTTAGCTACCGACGAATACTCTCAACGAACACCCGGATTGTTTAAATTAGAGTGGAGCGGCGATGGAATGATAGCCCTTAACTCTAAAGCATATTATGGTTGGAAGTCGGATGGTAGCTCCAAAGTATCAACAAAAGGAATCTCGAGGGTTACAAACTATATACCAACAGAAACATTTAAAAACATTTTAGAGGCGAAAACTAAAGCTGGCGGCATAAACCATGGATTCAGAATGAACGGTATGGATCTGATGCAATATCACCAGAACCGAGATAGCCTCTCATATTTCTACCGAGTAGTGTGCTCAGGTGGGTTAACCACAAAGCCCCTACTAATTTAGAACCAAAACTTTAGCAACATTAACACCAAAACTAACTAAAAATGTACAATACTGGCTACAAAACTATGGTGTATAAACTATTTGATAGCCGAATTGAAAATTGTGACGTATAAAACCGTTTGACATTATTACATATTTACATACTATTGCTATATACATATTGTACTTGCACTGCTGAATAAAACTACAAAAAAATAAATCTGTCTGGCAAACAACACAAAATCTGCGGCAAACACATTTCATATGCTAAATTACAAACGGGGTAAAATTGATATTTCAAAGGCAAGGTTGGTACATATAGCTCAGAGGAGGAATCGTATAAGTAGCTGCGGGATACAAGATATGCTGGTGAGATTAGCTATGCGGAATTTGTCTAACTTGTAGCCTGCAGTTTTGCTTTTTAGACATTTATCACCAAATCCGTTGGGCCTTGGTGTTCTAAAATAAGTTTTTCAAAAAACCTAACGCCTGCAGCATTTATCCAACATCATACGCTACCCGTGTTAAAAATTCGTTATACGTGTGTAGTATACAAAGTGTAACACATAGGAATAATAACTGCAAGCCATGTACACAGTATATATATTATACCTAGGAGTAATAGATCATACACATATATTACATATAAGTACAATTTATGTATACTCTCTATACTACATTACGTATATATATATGTATATGTATCTATTATGTAATACATACCTAGTTAATACGTGTATAATATATACTCTATATAATACATACGTAGCTATATATAATATGGTACGTACAATATATAATACACTACGTATAATACGTATATACCCGTGTAACCCGATACCCCTGCTGTGAGGAACTGAATCCTCAATCCTCACATCATCCCTCTCGGGGCCAACTCCTCTCTATATACTACTAGCTACTTAGGAAACAGAAGCGAGTATGCTCACTGGTCTTTCTGATACTATGTGTCAACTCTTTTCTTTCTATATGTCCTGTGATGCTGTTTATAGTGCAATATAACTTTAAGTCTTTCACTGCTCTGTCATAATAGGTACTGACTGATCTGTTGTTTTCGCAGCTGCCATATTCATTTTGATGTTTACTGCTTCGTTTTTCTCTTAACTGGACGACTGGCAGCGTCTTTGACCTCCAGCGTCGACAACTCAAAATGTGGACGATCGCCCACTTCTCTCTTCAAGGCTTGTCTACATGTCTTTGGAATTGCAAAGATCATTTTAACACATTTGTCCTCTGACCAAACAGTGATCGGGTACCAACCAGAATAGTCTATGCTTCTGTTAGCATTTGCCAGACGACTGGCAACCATTTCTACCGTGTAATCTTTGTTCTTTGGGTTTGGAACCACAACATAAATTCTGCACTGTTAAAATTCTGATCGAGGGGTGGCTTTAAGCACTTCCTCGTCTTGCACAGTAATCTTCTGAACAACATCAGTCAGCCAGACTTTGGCTGCTTGAGTTGAGCAGGTCACCAGCAGATGACCATTTCACACTCCTGAATCTTGGAAATGAATGTGATCATCGCTGGTTGCTCTGAATGAAGCTTCAATGATATCCTCTCGGATCTTGTCAATCTCCTCATAAGAGAATGTTCTGTCCTGATTTTCATCTGCAATGATAACAAGTTCTAGAAATTTGTTGGCTGCTTCCTTGTAGGATTTGGCAGGAGGCGCCTTGTAGGCTTCTGGCGTTGCACCTGTCACCTCGCGGCTACGCTTGACAGCACCATTCTCTGAGCTATCCACCGCCGCTGAACTAGGACAAGGTGTGGCTTTGTCGAGCGTGGGTGGGTCGGCTAAAACTTTATGAGTGAGCTTGGTATAGCTTTTGATTTCAATCTGTTTTCGGATTAATGATCCAGTCTTTTCCTTGCCTGCACGATCCCCTCTGCTGAAGGGTCGGTTCACTGCCGGATGTTGGCCATACATAGTCTGATGTTGGCGCAGTCGCGATGCTGCCTCTGCTGAATTATTGCGAGCACTAACCAGCAATAACTTTAAATTGGCTTCTAACTCCGGTTCGGTGGCGCGAAACACAGTCCCCCTACTTGATTTTGTGCTATAATCGAAGGTGTAGTGGCGCTAACAGCTGCCCCGCCCCCTCATTTACTCCAGAAACGGAAGGCTCGGTGGCGCTAAAAGCTGCCCCTCTTTTCGTTTCTGTAATCTTATTGCACTGTCCTCGGAAGCGGAAGGTTCGGTGGCGCTTAAAGCTGCCCATCCTTCCGCCTCCGAGGCCCAGTCCAGTCTTAAGTTCTCAGTACAGCTGGTCACGTGACCCGATCACGAATGTTCATAACTTTCACCATGAGGGTCTGATATATCATTTTTATTATTATTGCTAATCTGAAACACAAAAAATGATGAACAAATTGGCTTCCAAAGGTGATCCTCATATATGTTTTTTATGAACTGCAAAGTTACCCAAGAGCTCCCTTATATTCCATGTCGGATCAAAAGTTAATGTCAACTGTTCACCTAACCTGGTTAGGTCTTCAACCAGGTATTCATAAATCACTAAGCTAATTTGAAGTTTCAATTCATTTCATGGTTTTTCTTAATAAAATATCTTTTATTGTGCTGTTTATGAACTATCCATGAGAAGCCCTCTTTTGTTCCATGGTAATCTGACAAAGTCCATTCGTAAATTTTTCGAAGTGCCGGACGAGCAGAACGCATCGCTTAAGCGGAATGCCCTAACTCTGGCCTCAAAATGATGACTTTGTATTTTCATTCAAAAACCAAAGGAAATAGGTTTACAATGCTACATTTACCCCATTGTAGGAATTGCAGAATGGCGAAACATGCATTCGGTATTTTTAGGTCATTTTTTTGGTTTCTGGCTAAACTGTTTGGTAGCCCTGGTGAAATCCTTATGTACACCTGAAACATCTAGTTTGCGTTTCCGCTTGTTCAATAAGCAAATTTTTCATTGTTTTGTAACTTTTACACTAAAGAGAATTTAAATTACTGTTCGTAAGTTGACCCAAAACGTGATACTCCTGTCGTAATCAAAAAGCGAAAGGCACCTTGGTCTCGACCCGATGAATCCTTGGTTACCTCTCGATAGGCACTCGTGGGTCCACCACTTTTAGCAGTTACATTGTTTCGTTCGTCAGCTAACTATATTTTACTTCGTTGGCAGCGTAAAATTTTAATACAGTGGGATCGAAAGGATAAATCTCAGCCTGTATTTGTCTTTTATTTCTATTTCTACAGTTGAACAGTTATCCTTAGGCACATGAAGTTTTTCAGGATTGTGCAGCCGAACGGAAACTATATATGAAAACCCTGCCTGCTACATCGCAACGGTGTTAAATTCTCGTTATAAACTTGCAGTGCTGAGGACTTCAGGTCGCGATGTAGCTGCGAAGCACGAAATCTTGCAAATCTGCATCGACATGTCGTCAACCTCTACCACTAGCAGTCCGGGAGGTAGTCCAGAAGTCCAACAAGGCAGCACACTAGATATCGATGAAATTATGCTGGTGCAGGTTATATTATCGATACATGTGTTATTGATTTCAAAAAAATTTTTGAAAGCTTATTTCATGGCGTGCACCTGATATCTGCGGTTCCAAAATTTTAAGTGGTTAATTAATAATTGTCACGCACGCCAATTTGAAGCTGACAAAAGACACAAGGAAAATCAGGCCGATGAAAGTGTCCTCAATTCATACCTTATACCTTCATACAGAAGATTCTTAATTCTCAAGGACCCCATGAAACTTTCAACATACGTAGTATTATTGTGATAACAATCCAGCACGGGTGCTCAGAAATGTAACTAATGCAATCCCGGACAATTGGGATACTTTCTTAGAGCAATGTTTAATCATTACATTTCAGTATTTCATGCCTAACGTTTTTTGGATGTCAACTTCAGAACGGGTTTCACCGAAGCGTGTGTAATATTGCGTACGTAAATCCTGTATTTCTGACGCTCGTGTTAAAATTTCACATGTACATATTGTACCTAATGTTCGTAATCAGTGCCATCATACTAACCACTTAAGTTTCAGGGCCATAGCTGCAGTGACGTTCATCACACAGCACGTAGAATCACTTCTTGCGAATAGTATACACGAAGCGCTGCATGTGGCGATGCCCTAACTACGACTGAACGCTATGTTTCATAGCTGTAAATAAAAAACAGGAGTAAAAATAGTAATTGGGATCATTTTGAATATTGTTGATTTCATTTATGTCGTTAACAGTTTTGCCCTGTTGTTTATAGAAATATTAAACATCTCGAACGCTAATAGGTGGTAATCTGATGCTTCAGATGAAGAAACTGACTTTAGGATTGACCCGCTGCACTTCTGGAAGGCCAAAGCGGTGGTGTTTCCAATGTTAGCGCCTTTGGTCCGCAAGTTTCAAGCGCCACTTCAGACAATAGTTAGCAGCGAGAGGCTATTTGGTTCAAGTGGCAAAGTTTGCAATGAACAAAGAAATTGTTTACTTCCTGAACGATTGGACATGATATACTTGGCGAAAAATATCCCAGCAGTTTATTTTGACTATTAAGAGATTGTATTCAAGCGAACGTTGTATATAACAGTTTAAAAAATTAGCAACAACCAACAGCAGCTTTAATAATTGAATTTCAAATTATCACTTTCGAATTTCAAACACTGATAAGATTTTGAAAACTACAGTGATTTTGACAACTATATACAGGGTTGTTAAACTTCGGCTGCGACTAGTCGGATATTTTGCTGACCCTTAACGCTGCTATTGTTGCAGTTGAAAAGACAATGCATTTGTAATCGAACTGGGTAGACGAATTACACTGCCACCATTATGTATTATAGTTCAAGTTCAAACTATATGACGCGGAACAAAGCATACATGATCAAAAATAGTTTTGTCAAAAGAAAAACCATATCCAAGTTTTGTAATAATCTTGTTGAAATATCAAAAACTCAACACAAACCGTTTTAACATTTTAGTTTATTCGTTTAATAAACTGTACGTTGTAAGCTAAAGTTCACAGTTTCGGGAAGGTGATGAGAAATTTCCACTATTCTATTTAGTAGCAAGCATTATATCTTCATCTAAAGCTCTAGATTGCTTATCAATTATACCAAGTGTGCATGATGGAGAGTATGACACTTCCCCGCACTCTAATGTTAGCCTGTGTTTGATGTTACGGGAGTTTTCGGCCTAACCCCCCCCCAGTTTTTCGGGGGTAGGTCGGACACCCTCAATTTCTGAAGGGTCGGTTGAACCAGCAGCTGCTTATAAACCGACCCTCTCCCCAGAAATTGGGAGGTCCGACATACCCCCAAAAAATAACGGGGAGGGGGGTCAGGCCGAAAACGCCCGTATCATCAAACACAGGCTTACGTGTGAGTGCAGGAAAGTGTCATACTCTTCCCTAATGCACTCTTGATTATGCTAATTTGGTGCTAAAAATATTTTTTCTGAAACAGAAGCCCTGGCATCTAAATTTAACCTTTACAGGGCCGGAGCTTCCACTTTGCCCCGGACCTGGGGCTAAGCCCCAGTACATCCCTAGAAAATTAATATTTTGCAGGCTGCAAACACATCCTAACCTTACTTATTGCCTTAGACATCCCGACCTAAAATCGTTCTCGGTTGCCTTCCCAGATCTATGTAAGTATCTTGGTTCGTAGGGTTTACCAACGACTCATTTCAGCGCCCAACAATGTCTACATTCTACAAGCTGCTTTAGCTTCTTTCTGAAGTCATAACGCCAACAATTGAGTCAATATATTATTCAAATGGTTGCTTTATACAATGATTTTGCTGTTGATTTAAAGATGTGTGTTGTGTGTTTTCAACTTTCTTAAAACATAATGGACGCAGATCAGGTCTTGTGATGTCTGTTCATGTGACATTTGTGTTTGTATGTTTCAAAACCGCATTTCTCTCTTGTTTGTTTGACACGTTAAGATTAATAAAATCGTGAGCAATTTATTGCCCTGCGGCACGGTCAATCTAAGTCTTTGCATGATAGATTTCAAGTTGGTAGATATTGAAGAGTGTTATATTAGAACTTGATGCAAATAAACGAATTAAGTTTGAAAAGTGAGACAAAAATGGTTCCTTAACAGGTCTAATTAATTCTGAGGGTGCGAAGTTATACAATTCAAATATGAATCCACCTGATGGTCCAAAGCATAACGCATGCCATACCATTCTCGATATACTAAGGCTTTACTGTTCTTTTATTGGCTAACTGCATGTCGCTAGTATTGGGCTCTTCATGGATTGATTCACTCAGTTTTTTTTCAAATTTCAACATTCCGTTTCTCTTGTACCTGGCCTTCAAACCTTTTTACATTTATATTATTTTACTATTGTCCTGGGCTTTATAAAAAGGTGTGAACACTCCCAAATGACTTAAAATATTGACGAAAATTTAATTTTGTAACTAATTTTTTAAATTTTGTAAAAATGTGTTTGAAATTCGCTTTTACACTCTATTAGAGGGATTTTGACAGCTTTTCTGACGCGGTTTTTAACCGAATACTGAATTTTTATACTTAGCAAACGTTGAATCCCCGGTTAAACCGAAAATGTACCGCATTTCATTCTCGTGAAATTTTCAGCGAATGACACATATTGCTATATTCAAGTTAAAGCAAGCCACCCAAACAAGACCCTCCTAATATAATCAAGTTAGGTCTATGGAACTTAGTTAACAATGTAAAAAAGATGCCGCTCACTATAAAGCAAACACACTTTGACAAACAGGTAGCCTTACCATATCAACAGGCATTGTATCGAGCAGTTCGGCAAAACTCTTGAACGCACTGTCGTGGATCCGATGATGAGCACCAAATAGTTCCTTTGCTTCCGAAATACGTCCGTATAGCAACAACGTACAAAGCTGAACACGATAAAAACAAAATTAAAAAAGAACAGATAAACATTTTGATGTAGTCGATAAAGATGACAACTGTTTACACGCTTATATGTATGACCGTTGGATATACAAGATATTCCTAGGCTATAGTACAGCGACTTCCAAGAATCACCGTTACGCGATCGCAACAGTGGCCCTTTTACAAGTGGTCTCATGCATTTCGGGTACTAGCTTGACCTACAGAACAAGGCAATATTTTTTCATCGTTACACCAGCAGACTCAGGTTCAAAACCCAAATATGTTTGCTTGATAATTTCAATTATGACCAGATCGGGTAAATTTTGTCGTATATAAACTAAGTTTGCGTCGCTTGGTTACTTTTAAGTATTTATGCTGAAGCGACGGGATCTGGCGTAGAGGATTCCGCTCCACTATAATAACAGCAGGATTGCACACGATAATTGATAATATAAAATAAGGAATATAACAAATAGTTCCTATGCCAAATGTCGACACCTGCACAGTTTGGCAACAAATTACTTATTTCTAATTCCAACCATTGGTCACCTACATGCATTTTCTAGCATCAGTTGCGCTTAAGAGTTATGTGCAAAAAGCTTAACTTCCAAAAATAGCACATAACCTATTTTTAGAAGACAAGACCATTTTAAAATGGCAGGCAGTCAGTAGCCAGTAATAAATCCCAATGTGAGCGTTATTAATATGCACTTGTGTCTCTATTCCAGGGCTCACTGCATGCAGGATATACATTTCACCGGCTTTGAGATGTCATCAATCTCTCACAAAACAGACTGTCAAAAATCATCTGCAAATTGTTTCCTTAATAATTCCGATTTAACGATCGAAAGTCAGATCTTAATACAAACACACAAAACAAAAGAAGCCCAGCCTTACCAGCTCAGCAGTTCTTATTCCGATACAGAGCCTGGTCTTGCACTATTAAGCGAGATTACCCGTTTCAGTACAGATAAGAACAAATTTGCAGACAGTACCAAAAGTGCGGCTTTCTGTATAAATACAGATGTTTCCTTTCTCGCAACCCATCAAAGCTAAACTGAATGTGCACACGTGCCAATACATCGAAAACCTCACTTCACTTGCTAAGAAAATGCTTTCTGCTTTAGAATGTTCAATCATATAAATATTGTAGAAAACAAACAATGATATAAATACACAATATCTTTGTTTTTACGCTGCAATAAACAAAGCAAAAAATCCACAGTATTTCCCAGTTTTACAGTTACGGACAGAAATAAAAAATAATGCTTATAATGCTTCGCGAAAAATTCACAGCTTATTTGCCAATTATTCGCGAATTTTTCACAAGTGAAATGCGCTTATATAATATTGTTAGTACCTGTTCCACTGCTTCACGTTTGATCTAGCCGCACATTGCTTTTTTTATTTTTATTAAGTTGCATTATTTCACGGAGAAATAGAAATTTATCCAGCTCTTTGGATTATCCCTAATTACCAAATACATTTCACCGGACTGTACAATGCAACTTAATAAAATTTACTACCTGATAAAAACTAACCACTGAGCGACTAGCAACACAACACTACAGAAATAAGTATATCCACAACCCCTTTTAGCGTTATCCAAAGTTTTCAATTATTAATATCCGGGTTTAACATTTCATACCGAAAGCCAGCAGGCGTTATCGCAATACATATACAATACATAACAAAGAGTGCATAGCAGTGAAGATCTCACACTTGCCGCATTCTGTTATGCCAGATATAACGGGCAATTGTAAGCTTTTCACATCTCAATTCGGGCGCGAATGCCCAATTTAGAAGAGACTAGTTGGGACACAAGTACTTCGAGGATCATATCCTGTTTCAAATGAATTGACGACCGACGATACGCCCTAAATCTGATTGATGCAAGTGGTTTGAGCCCATACATACCTGCAGTATCAGCCGAAAACATCTTTGACATCTAACACGGGGTAAAATTGGGGTACAAAGAAGCGTTATACCCCGGTTTGTTTACTGTGTTCCCTTCCACGTTCTCGCCTATTAATACAAACTGTGTTTCGAAATTCCAACTTTCAACTTCAACGTTTTTCGAAATTTATTCTTTTGTTACAACAGCGGCATTGAAAATTCCGAATTTATTTTAATAACAAATAGAATAAATGTACACGCATACGCATACATAAAAGAATCTGTATTTTAACGTGATATATAAGAGAACACAAAAAATTAACACAGAAAAAAACAGTGCCAGCTAATACGATAAGTAAAATAAAAAGAACTACAGCAACACCGTTTGGTTCTTACCGCGATCCAATATTTCGGATGGTGAGAAACCGGAATTTTATCATTTTTCGGTATAATATCCCGCAAAACTATGTCGGCCTGCCCAAAACAATGACTTCCCCATTTGACCAAGTCACTTGCTACGTTGCCTTGTACGTCTTCAACAATGATAATTATTTAATAAAACTAGATCTTTAAACAGAATACTTACAGTGGCTATTCTAAACAATCAATTAAAATTATTTCTTTAATCGCAAACGATCAAAATTTCGCTTTAATCGAAAATAATTAAAAATTTTTGAATTTTGAAATTTAACTGAGCCAAATTCGAAATCGATCGAAACGGAAATCGATCAAAATATGCTGTAATCGAAACCAAAGGAAGTTGTTTCGATCTGTTATTTTGCAATTAGTTATGGCCGTGAGTTAGGTATATTCTACACGATCTTCTCTACTCTAAAAATTGGAACCAAACAGCATAATGACTGTAACATTACGATTAATACTAATTTTGTATCGAAACAGTTTTGGTTCGTCACTGCTCCCAAATTTAAAGAAAAAAACGTGTTTATCGACAAGTCCCAACCGAAAAACACATTAATAATGTAAAAAAATTGTTCCATTTCTACTTTTATTTACAAAAAAAGTTTGTGTCATTTGTACTTTTGCTTACAAAAACATTTGTGTAATTTATACTTTTGTTCCACTTCTACAATTGTCTACAAAAACATTTGTTTCATTTCTACTTTTGTTTGCAAAAACTTTTGTTTCGGGGCCACTTGGGTTATCATAGAATTCTGCATCTTGATATCGTACCCAAGTCGATGAATAATTATTCATTTTGCCACCGAATTATTTTTAAGCAACGACTTAAAGATAAAAAGATTTTAATGCTTTTATCACACTTGAAGGGCTTTTTATTAAAAATGGGAATAGGCTCATGCAATAACCGTCAAGTTGCTCCGTATGCATTAAAAAATTGCTTATTGTGCAACGGCAATAATTGTAGCTACAAATTGTAGACAAATATCAACAAAATTTTTGTCATTACTATACTACCCAAACCCAGTGGTAACAATGTTATTATTAAAGTTTTTGAAACGGAGCACGCGAAGCTAGCGGACTTTCCACTAAGGGCGCTAGGGGAAAATCGTGAAAATATCTTTTTTTGTCTGTCTCTATCTCATTTAATCCATCCGTCGTCATTTTCGGATGGACAGATTTCGATAATTTTTTTGTTCGATAGGAAAAGTGACGATGATGTGCCATATAGTTGAACGAGAACAGCTCCGACCCCATGTTCCGGACTAAAATGGCACAAAACAGATTTTTAATGGTTATTTGTGAAATCTCGCTATACGTGGTACCAGTCTTTCGCAGCCCATATATCGTGAGTTAGGCTTCGGAACGAAACATGAACCAGCTCATCGAGATCTACAACCTTGCTTAAAACGACTTTTTTGCGGGACCACTCAATCGATGTTATATCAGCGGCTTTTCAACTTTCGCCGTGTTACCGCTTGTTTTTATCTTACAGTAAGTGCATATTGGGTTATCAAGCACGCTGATTACGATGGTTTTCCTAACTAGAGTCCAACTTGACTATATTATACCTTTTCTTGGGGTTTCAAGGGTTTTTGTTCGGCCATACCGATTTCCAAAATGTAGCGCCTTTTCATTTGTCTGATTGTATATTGCGTATAGGCATCAAGAATGGTATATAGGTATTTCTTAAGGCTGAATACATCGAATTGATCATCTAGTGTCCGCGGTGCATATTTCATGACTTTTCAATGGGTTTAGGGTCAACGAATCCGACTTCCAGAATATAGACTCTACTTCAGTTGTTTCGTTTGGTTACGTATTGCGTATATGTCACCAAGAATTGTCTATATAGATATTACGGTAAAGTGAATACGATGGTTTGGTTACCTCCACCAGCACAAATACTTGATGCGTTGTCAGTTGTTTTCGGCGGGTTTCGGGTAGACGAGATTTTAGGGTTTTCAATGGGTTCCGGGCTGGAGAGTTTTTAGGGTGGGGTATTCATCAAACACAGCCTGCTCTATGCGTCTTAACAAAATAAAAATGAAATTACACTTGCTCCGTTTCACCTTCGCTTGCGAGTTTAATTACATTAGATTTTTACTATCAACTGAGCACGTAACTAAATACAAAATTTTTGTTTATAATTTATTCTAATATAATCGACAAACCTCCGTAACAAACGAATGAATTTAATCGAATGGAGTGAAGCGCTTTTGGTTTCGTCACAGGGTGTAAAATCGGCACCGTGAGTCCGTCCGTCGAACTCCTCAATAAGTGCTGGGTCTATTTTAATTTTTTTGTTTGTAAAGCCTAGTATCCTTCAGGTGCAAGAGATATATTTTTGGTAGGAATTTATTTTAGTTAATTAGTAATTAACTAATTAGTTGATCGTGTTAAACTAATTTTAGCCATTTGAAACAAATATTGCATATTTTTCAATGAATAATTAGTGTAAAGCTATTATTTTGGTGCGAATACTACATCTCGCCATGCTGATTACGAATCTGGTGTTTACTACTAATCGCGGATGTCAACAACATGCAATTCGTGTTCAGAAATGAACAAAATTGCACAAAGGGATTTTCGATATTGCTGATCACGAATATGACATCTGTGAAAATCTAAAACTTGTCCATATATGCTAATTAGTTAATTTTATGCAAATTTTTCATCCCAATTTTCTTTGTAATGTATGACGTTTACTGGTTTTATTTAAAAAGTGAGGGAACAATCCCAAAATTCCAAGACATTGCTTAGAACAAAGGCAAAATAGTAAGCATTTCCACAAAGTTTCATAAAAATGCAATCTAAATTTAAAACGAACAGGTCTGATTTGGACGATTTTAGTAATCCCAATGAACAAGAAAATAGTAAAACAAATTCAAAGAATAAATTGAATTGAACGGTGAAGGTGTCAATTTAGAGCTTAAATTTTGGTCTCAAGTTACTGTATTAGCGTAAACATGTGTCATTCGCACCGTCAACTTGTTGTGATCGAGTATAACGGTTGGCGTAAATTTAATTAACTGCTAGAGAAAAAAATGAAAACTGTATGCTTGTAACCGTATCTACTAAAACACACAATATGTCGTAAAATGCACATATTCGCACAATTGCATATAAACCATGTCAGTATACATAAATAAAGCAAATTATACGTACCCGACGGAGAGAAATAGACAATTTCAGCTAAGCTCCAAATAAGCTCGATGTCTTCAAAGAGCTTTGCCTTAAAAATACGAAACGTACTGATATCAGTGAAACAAAAAAAGCTCACAAACGAAGAAACTTTTATGCGATAATGAAAGTTAAGTATGACTACCTTCGATTAGTGATGTCCGCGGAACGGCAGGGACCAACTTTAAAGTTTGTCGATCGGCACCCGTCCAAGACCAGCCCAATACCCGTCCAAACCATTGAAATTTTTAGCCAAAACTGTAAAGTCACAAAATATTTTCGCAAAGTAAGTTTAGCCGTAAGAGTTGCTTTGAAATTTTTCTAAACATGATGAAGTCAAAACGTCCTTTAGAAATATCCTCTAGAGAATATGGTACACCTTGGTGGCCAAAAAATTTGTTACCTGATAATAAAAATGTTCGATTTAGTTGGTTTGGAGCAGTCCGACCCTTCTACCTGACCGCAGCCCGTCCAGGATCGAAAAATTTATTCAGGTCGCAACACTAATATTTCCATATATTCCTGGATCGGTCGATAATCATATGATCGTTGCCAATTTTGGTAATCGGTCACTGTTTTCAACATTCCACTGACACTCTGAGTGTTTTTAGAAGAATATACAATAACATTGATGTACGTATATAAGTCGTATGTGAACCATCAAAATCAGTAATTTGCTTTACGAACAGTGCACCAACATATATATACTATTAAATCCACCTTATTCTTCCAAAAAGAAGATTTCGATGTTTTTAAGAGCGCTGTGAAAATCACGTATTTTAAACCAGAAAATGAAGTTTTAGCATTAGAATCAGTAGCATTTAACGTTTAAAAACTGCTTCAGAAATAGTAAATTTAGAGACATTAGAAAGTTTGTATTTCGGTGAAGACGGGGATTTTAAGAAAGAGGGTGGACAAAAAAAGGGAAAATCGAAAGAACCAAAAGTTCTCCAAAATTCATTCAACCTAGGTTTTTCTATACGAATAAAAAATATACCAATTTTTCTCTACGATGCAATAAATATGTCAGTTTTTCCTTTTGGAACTAAAAAAATCCCCAAATCTTTGCCATGAGGGGCTAAAACAGTATAATTAAAGTAAAAATTAAATCTATAGGGTTTCACTATATAATACTTTTATTATTTTGTATCTACAGTGAATCGGTCATGCATTCTATTTTCGCGTCTTTCATTTTTCCAATTCCGCTGGAGAATTGCCCCAGGTACTTTGGAGGCAGTTTGGCAAAGCGAGCCCCCACTGTGGACATGCCAGCTGATAAGAATATTAGTGAATCAAACATAAACAAAAACGATTGCGATAAATCAACAAGCGATTCCTACAACACTATCAATGGTCCAGGTAATAAATTATCCGTCACATTTCAGACGTTGCCACTGCGCTTGTAGTAAGAGCGATTCCTAATTTCCGCACTATTTTCAACCATATATACACCTTTATACCGATATTTGGACTTACCAAATTGGCAATTTCTTCTCCTGTAAAATTTACGACGGGGTTGTTTTCTGCTAAAAATATGCACTTTTATTCAGATAAACAAAACATCCATCATTGCTGTAATATACCAAAAAATTACTAAGGCGACTCGGCGTTATAAGGAACAAAATGAAAAATAATTAACAGCTCATAAATACGGATCATAAAAAAATCTCCATTCCTTGCCAAAAGAATTACCGGTGTTTGTACGAGTCTTGATTAACATTTTCCTGTCTGCAAAAAGTTTTGAATAAATCACAGTCAATCTTTTACATATATATTTCAATGTATATGAAATATGAATTGTATATGAAATATATATGTATATATATGAAATACATATATATACATATATATTTCATACATTCTCAACGCCTAACTCGCTCCAATACTGATGGAGATTCAGAATGCATTGTGGATGATGTTTACTGTTATGATCCAGCCTGTAATATTGCAAATAGAAAGATACAAATTGGAAACGGTGATCATCCTGTAAGTTGTCGTTGTTGTTCACGAACTTTTCACCGTATATGTGCAAATATCTCCGTTGCTATTGCAAATGAATTGGCAAAAGGTAACGAACAGTTGTCATGGGAGTGCACTCACTGCGTACCAATAGTGAAAGGTATTTTAAACAGTACTGCTGATTGTCAACGTAAAATTGATAATTTAACTACACGAGTGCAAGCTCTGGAAAATTCTAAATCTGAAGGCGGACTGACTGGACTGGATCTTGTAAATGAGCTGCGAGAGATTGACTTTCGCAAAAAATGTGATTATCTTCAATCTTGAAGAGTCCACAGCACGAGATGGAAACCAACGTAAAGCAGATGATACAAAAACTGTGCATGATATTCTAGATACGCTAAGCTTAGGAGACAATATGGTTGACACCAAAGTTGTTGCTCGTGTGGGCAAACAGCAAAAAGGTCCTACCCGCCCGCGCCCTGTTAAAGTTATATTTGGTAATGAAAACCAAAAAGCGTTAGTAATGTCACATACTAACAAACTGAAGAACAGCAAATATAAACTTATTAGTATCCAAGACGACCTGACTAAGCTGCAAATATCCGCCGATCGGAAGCTTCTAGAGGTCCACAATACTTCAGCCAAACGCGACAAAAAGGCCTATGTCCGCAATGGACGTCTAATCGTTACTGAAAAAAATCGTGAACAAACGGCCAATGCAATACACACTACTGCCAGCACCCAAATGTCTTCTGTCCCTTTAGACCAGTGATCCACCGTTATGGTTTTAACTTAAGCCAAAACGATGCTGAAATCAATTTTGATTATAACAATTTGTTTACTATTTCTCATACTAATGATTTATCTGGCGATAATGATGTTAATGTTTTATCTGTCACTAATACGTCAAATATTATTCCGCACTCTTCAAACGCTAATTGTAGTTCATCACTAAATTCATATAGAACCAACGTTAGTCAATCCAAATTTGTGTTAAAATGTGCTATGTTTAACGCAAGAAGCTTGATGAACAAAATTGACTGTTTTAATGTTTTCATGGCAGATCGGAAGCTAGACGTGGTCGCTGTGTGTGAGTCAAGGGGGCGGGAAAATATAGCAGATTCGGAACTTTATATTAACAATTACGATCTTTACCAGGCAGACCGTACATCGTCGATGGGGGGAGGTACCCTTGTGTATGTTGCGTCTAATCTGCAATCAACGACGGTCTCCCGTCACGTCTTCTCAGATTACGAAGATATTATCGGTGTTTCTATTAAGCTTCGGTCCAACGACTCACTTTTAATAGTCTGTGCATATAGATCGCCTTCAAATTCAGCCCCTGAAAATTATACTCTGTTCTCAATCATTTCCAAACTGCGTGAATCGACCGCCTCTCACATTATGTTACTTGGGGACTTTAACTATGCAGAAATTAACTGGAACAAGATGACATGGCCAACTTCTTGCGATAACTTTATGAACAGTATTATATCAGCAAACTTAACTCAACATGTTTTTCTCCCAACACGGGGAACAGCAACTCTTGATTTAATTTTTACTAATGATGACGGCATGGTAGAAGATGTTAAAATCGAACCTGGTTTAAGTACTTCTGATCATTTTATCATATCCTTTGCCCTTCGACTTTATTCCCAAGCAGCTGTAAAACAAACCGTTGACAGCCCGCGAAGTCTTAATTTATGGCAGGCAAATTGGACTAATATCAACACTGAACTACAAAGTAAGTTACTTGCCAAAAATGCATTAGCCGAACGTGGTCCGCGTGTTATTTGGTATGATATAAAGTCAACAATACTTGAAACTGTCAAAACTCACACTCCTATGCGGCGTAATAAAAACATCGGTCTAATACCCCCTGGATGACTAGGTATCTTAGTGACATTAAACGAAGGCGTAACAATGCTTTACGAGCATACCAACGGTCATATTCTGCCATAACCTATCAACGATATAATTGCCTCAGCAGACTTTTAGCATCCGAAACCAATAAAGCCGTGTGGAGGTATGAAAAACTGCTAGCGTCGACCATCCGTTACGATCCAAAACCTTTTTGGAGATATGTTAATTCCCGAAAAAACGTTAAAAATCAGGTAGGGCCGCCGCGAAAGAATGATTCAACCTACTGTAAAGATGATACCGAAATGGTGCAGCTTTTAAATAATCAATTCAAATCCGTTTTCACGACCGATCCTGTTACTGCCACTGCACAGCTACCTAAGCAAACCGCTATGGTCCTATCCCATGTTAATTTTAGCTCTGACAATGTATTAAACGCTATAAATAGCTCGAAAGAAACTAGCGCAGAGGGGCCAGATTGCATCAATAATATCATTCTCAGGAAATGCAGTGCGACGTTGGCGCCTTTTCTTGTACATTTGTATACCCGATCCTTAGAAACATGTGTTTTGCCAACTGACTGGAAGGAAGCATTGGTGACACCTATTTTTAAAGGCGGGCAGAGAAGTGACAAATCTAACTACAGACCGATAAGTCTCACTTCATGCTGTTGCAAAATTATGGAACGCATTGTACGCAGTCAAGTTGTTGATTTTGCGATCAACAACCGTTTATTATGTAAGAACCAGTTTGGGTTCTATCCTCGGCGGTCTACACAATTACAGCTCATTGACTATTTGAACAGCGTTACAGCCATTGTTGATAACTCTGATGCAGCGGATTCCGTCTATTTAGACTTCTCAAAAGCCTTTGATAGAGTATCTCATCGACGATTAATTGATAAACTTAACAGCTACGGTATAGCTAATCCGCTATTAGGATGGTTTAAAGACTTTCTAATTGGTAGATCACAACAGGTCGTTTATAACGGATGTAAATCCGCCAAAGTAGAAGTTACCTCAGGAGTCCCACAGGGCTCAGTGATCGGCCCGCTACTATTTCTTTTCTATGTCAACGATTTTAATAATGCGGCTTCCAGTGCTGTATGGATGTTCGCGGACGACTCCAAACTTATGAGGCGAATTCACAAGTCTTACTACTGGTTAGACTGCATGGACTTACAATGCGACCTTGGTTCGATCTATCTGTGGTCCCAAGACTGGTCACTTGATTTCAACGTCTCTAAGTGTTGCGTATTACATTTCGGCTATAATAACCCTTGTCACGGACATTTCATGAACGACGAGCCTATTGTTAGTCAGTGTCCAGTGTCTGACTTAGGTGTGGTTATCTCTAGCAATCTCAAATCATCAAATCATTAAATCATTGTGTGAACATTGTAGCTAAATCGCGCAAGATTGTAAAACTAATGGCTCGGACGATAAGATTCAGAGATAAATCAACATTTCTGACTTTATACTACGCATTAGTGCGTTCCAAGCTGGGCTACGCCAGCTGCGCCTGGAGCCTTTATTACCATCGCGATGTTTCATTAATCGAAAGTGTTCAACGAAATGCCACCAAGCTGATCCCGCATCTACGTAGTCTGGATTATTCTTCACGGCTACGCGCGCTTGGTCTTCAAACACTTGAGAAACGCAGACTCCGTGCTGATATTATAATGGTCTATAAAATGTTACATGGATTTGTCGATTATGACTGGAGTTTGCTATTCGAACTAGCACCTGCGTATGGTACACGCCAACATAGTCTGAAGCTACGACTACGTAAGCCGGCTCATCTAGACAGTCGGCGATACTTCTTCGCAAACCGCGTAATATCTGCTTGGAACGGTCTGCCCAACAATGTTGTTACAGCGGAATCAGTAGAAATTTTCAAAAGAAGATATCACGACTCACACACGGCCACCATGTCATAGCTGCCCGATGCTGCCCAGGATTTTTCATTTTCAGAACAACGTTCGAATCCACATCAACAAGCCGATTGTCTTATCGGCTCATGTCCTGTCAATGAATTCACAATGCTCTGGTTCATATA
>JASANE010013451.1:0-11558 GCA_030248225.1 Trileptium ribeirensis | reverse complement strand
CAATAGCCATGAGCTGCTTCCCAAACCTCACGTGGTAATATTACAAATTTTAAATTCCCAAATTCCCGCGGGATTTATATATAAGATTCTAATTTTCTAAATTCCTCTGGGAATTTTAGAATATTAAATTTCCCCACTTTTCCAAATGACCTGTTTCGCAAATTCGTACTTTCTCAAATCCCACTTTCCCAAATTCATAGTTTCTCAAACTCTCAGTTCCGCCAATTCCACGCTTACAAAATTCCCAATTTCGCACGTTCCCAATTTCATAGTTCTCCAAATTCCCACTTTCCCTAATTCCCAGTACTCCAAATTACGAATTTCCCACCTTCCCAAATTCACAATTTTCCATTTTCCCAAATTGCCAGATGTCCAAATTCGACCTGTCCGAAATTTCCACTTACTCCAATTCCTAGTTCCCAAAATTCCAGTTTTACAAGTTCTTAATTACCGGCTTTGCCTAATTCCGAATTTTCGCAAATTCTCACTTTGCCAATTACGTCAAATTCCTAATTTCATACATTCTCAAGTTCGAACATTCCGAAATTCTAATTTTTCCGACTTCGCATTTTCCCAAACTCCTACTTCCCAAATTTCAACTTTCCCGTGTTAATTGAATTTTCTTGATTTTATCATGTCCCGTGAGAATTTGGGAAATTGATATTTCGCGTTTAATTCGCGTGAATTTGGGCAGTCCCTCCGGCATACTTTGGCTCCCACACTTATCCACAGTTGGCAGCGACAATCTGTGTCTTATTCATTGTATGCTATCATACATATCTCATACATTATTCTTCATTTAAGGCGTATCTGCCGACGTTTATAAGCGTATTCATTAGTTGGATTGCGTTTTTTGTGGATACTAAAGCTTTGCCAGCTCGGATCACTCTCGGTGTCAGCAGCTTGATGGCCTTAACATTTCAGTTTGGAAATATCTCGCGAAATTTACCTAAAGTCAGCTATGTGAAAGGTATAATATGTATTCTTCTTATGACGTCGTTTGCTATTATCAATATTTTCAATATTGCCGCAGGATCGTCTTGAGTCAAATAACATATGGAGCGGTATATAACTATAAAAATAATTAAGAACTATTCTGCTACAACAGTATCTATACATACAATATGAACATTTCACATTGTCAGGGTGCTTAGTCCATCTTTATTGCTGCATACCAATCCGTATGTTGCTTCAATTATGACGATCTTCCGATGATAAGAAAGAAAGATAGAAACTATAACTAGAAATTCAAACAAAATCAGTGAAATATATAATTCTTAACCTAATAAATGCAAAACTGACAGGTAATACAACTTAAATAGACAATTACATACGTAATTAAAACACAGCTGATATGTTTCTTTTTGTAGTGAAATGGTCTTTTGGTTAACATTTCTTATTTTATACTTTCAATCATGTATGTACACATTGAAAAAATATTCACACACCCAAATTTTAATTCAAACTTTTAGTTTAAAAATATTTTTGAGTCAGTTTGAAATTTTACATTTGGAATCTGTTTATATCACATTGCTTTTTCAGGAGTGGTGCTAGTAATCATAGGATCAAAAGAGCTTAAAATAATGATGAATATGACACTTGCGTGTACACTAAGTGTTAGGTGCAAATGATGTGTTTTGCTTTACATTTCATTTCTAGTGAAACTACATTGACCCCCAGTTTTGATGAAGCTCGGGTGGATCGTCGCAGTTTTCAACAGGTCTGTAAACTTTAATGTATGTTTACCCTTCTCTTTCTTCGAAAATTCATGTAGCAGGCGTCTAAAAACTGCGGTGACACCTAATGCGCAAATTTAACATTAGCTTAATACAGAAATGCATCGTACTTTTCGCATTTGTATATTCATGGAACGCCAATTTTCGCTGTGCCAAAGGCTATAGAAATTCCAAAGAAAACAAATTTGGGATCATGTGTCAAGCTATCATACGCCTATATTGTGGAAACTGACATGAGAAGCCCAGACAAAGCCTAAGCTTAGTCTTAGGCCCAGTCTTACCCTTAGGCCCATTCACACTGGATCTCTGATGCACGAAAGCAACTTGCATACGCTTACATTGGGTGAATTTATATGTTTGTGCGTGATCATCAAATCACATGCTGAATCGATACATGCGTCGTAGTTTCTGACCAATTTTTGCCGTCATTTAAATTTTTGTCGTCAGAAAGGATTTTTGTAAAAAATATTGTCAATTTTTTATGTCAACTAGGGTGTTTTATCAGTGAAAGTAAAAATTTTGGCAGGGGCCCAAACCGGGAGGAACTAGTTTTTCCAAGGGGGCACCGAAGAATTCAAAGGCCCCATTTTGGGAGAAGGACGGATGTGGCGACGGTCGGTGAGAGGGGACTGGGCTTTTGCGGTCGACGGCCGGATATTGGGGGTAAACCGCTTTCCCCACACAGTGGTACCCCGATGCTCAGTCACTCATCAAAGCCGGGTGCAATAATGAAAATATAGGTATGTATAAATACTGACAGCAATGTTGCACTTCTGGCAGGATTTGTTTTGTGTCTTTCTTAGTGCAAAAACACAACGAAATCGCAAAAACACACCTAAATTTCAAAAACACAAAATTTAGCACACATGAACTGTTTAATTAAAAGGTTACAAAAACAAAATTTTTTTAACGCTGTAATGCTAATAAACTGACCATGTTTATAACGTGGAACCTAAGTCTATAAATTCTGAAATATGAAATAATTAGTGCTAAATATAACTGATTGAGTCCCATTGTATAAATATATATTGCATGCATTAATATAAAATTACTAGTAGCCAGTTAATTATTTATTGATTGACCTTCCCAGTAACGCTAAAAAGGAGGGGTATTTGGGTATTTGCGGGTTAATTAAAAAAACACAGGAAAATTTCAGAAAAACGCCCCTAAATTTAAAAACACACATTTTAGCACAACATGGGATTTTGAAAAGACCTGACCTCTGGTATTGTCAACGCCACCATTCAGTTCTGAACTATTTTACTTACTGTATTGAATGTTTGAAAGTGTTTTATGTTTTTCACAGTAAAGTAACCTTAATATGGGCGCAAGGACACTCTTGTTGTAACGGGAACACAAGAGATCATATAAGCTGGCATGGTTGGGCTCTCTGCATTCTTTTGTTGACCCTGGGACCTTGTTTTCCTTTGCTATTCGATAGGTAAAAAAGGTGAGATCGTTGAAATAATTAAATTTGGCTTTTTGAAAATGCACCAACAGCTGGAACTTACAGGGGGTGTAGACAATTGAAGCTGTGCCATATGTTATAATTTCAGCAAGCACCCTGTGCAAATTCGACAAGCGTAGGTACAGATCTGGTAACTCGGTCTCACTGGACATAATTACCTTAGGATTCTCCTCTAGAAGCTGGAAATGCTTCAGAGCACTTTTTGTGAGACTTGTAATATAGAAGAAACTATACAGCACATGGCGAGGTACTGTAGCTGTGTCATCTTAACCTTACGAAACATGTATCTATAATCAGGATTCTCGGTACCTCCCTAGGTTAGGCGGATTAAGAAAATAATCAGATTCATCATGGAATGGGATAGATTTAAGTCACTATTAGAGTGGGTCTAATGTACGGTGCATGTTCTTTCCTAGACAACACACATTTTGTTCGTTCCGTAATCCGTTAGTGGTTTAAATATTGTTTTTTTGTTGGCCTAACGTTTTTGTGTGTAGCAGAAGCCATAACCTGTACTGGTAGATTTATTAATATGATCCCCTATTTTACATTACATAATATTACCCATAAACGCGTATAAAACAAATCTGCCTGAGTAGTACATAAATGCTACTGTTGTGCTAGTGATGTGTTACTACACACTGCTTGTAACCTCTTTTGTAGATAATTGATTTTTGTATTAACCTGTGCGGTGACGACTGCCGCCTGGTGGCGGCACATCCACTTAAAAGCCACCAGCCTTTAGTCGTTTTCCTTACTCCACAACACATAACACTGCCCGGTTAATTTATTTTAGCATGGGTCGCGTATGCAGGTCCGGAAAACGTGTGAAATCCTAAAACGGCATGCACAAAGCTAAAAAGCTGTAACTATTTAGAGTTGATTCAGGACCGCATTATAATTCAATAATATTTCCAAATCTATATGAACGGCTATTAACTCACATCATGCTGCAGACGCATCCAACCCATTGTAACATCTAAAGCAGTGCCATACTTTTGAAGGCCCTCGTTTGCTTGTTTTGTCAGTATCTCCTCTAGCTAAAATAGTAATATTAGACGACAATAAATAAAACACACAAAATACGGTTTATAGTAAATCATAGTAAATTTATTACCAAGGCATAGTTAGCTGGCTTTTCCAAACTTCGAAAGACAACTAGGCACAACTGCTGTGAGGGATTGTTTGACAAACTGAACAGTGGCTCAGCTAGGTGCCATTGTTACTGCGGCAATTGCCTCCCACCAGGAGACGAGTCAAACAAAAAAAGCAAAAGTGGCGCTTTATGCAAAGTATAATTGTGGTATGCTGTAAATTTCTGCAAAATTTAAGAGGCTGTGTCACTCGGGGCCCGCTACGCCCTGGCAATGCTCGCCAGGTCCATGAAGGAGAATTGTTAATACCAAATAATCCACCTGTTGCGACCGGACTAAAATATTATTGCATATATTATTATTTATATATGCATTTAGTACGACATGACACTATACAACTGTGCTATTGAGAACTACGAGCTACAATTCGCGATAAGTCTAATCGAATCACAGCAAAATGCAAATTTAGATATATTGCTTTAGGTTGGTTTTGACATTATCTGATATAGCACAGCATGTTGGCTGACGTTTTTTACACCATATTACAACGTAACCACTTACTTTACATAGTCTAGTGCAGATTAAGACAGAAGTTATGACACATCGTTTTTAATTTCAATCATAATTTACGTCGTTCGCCTAAGGGGTGCTGAAGTTGAGAGCCCGCGACCAGCAGTCTGTTGAGGAGTAAGGAAAACGACTAAAGGCTGGTGGCTTTTAGGTGGGATGTGCCGCCACCCAGGCGGCAGTCGTCACCGCACAGGTTAATACAAAAATCAATTATCTACAAAAGAGGTTACAAGCAGTGTGTAGTAACACATCACTAGCACAACAGTAGCATTTATGTACTACTCAGGCAAATTTGTTTTATACGCGTTTATGGGTAATATTATGTAATGTAAAACACGGAATGATATTAATAAATCTACCAGTACAGGTTATGGCTTCTGCTACACACAAAAACGTTAGGCCAACAACAAATATCAACCACTAACGGATTACGGAACGAACAAAATGTGTGTTGTCTAGGAAAGAACATGCACCGTACATAGACCCACTCTAATAGTGACTTAAATCTATCCCATTCCATGATGAATCTGACTATTTTCTTAATTCGCCTAACCTAGGGAGGTACCGAGAATCCTGATTATAGATACATGTTTCGTAACTTAAGTGACACAGCTACAGTACATCGCCATGTGCTGTATAGTTTCTTCTATATTACAAGTCTCACAAAAGTGCTCTGAGCCATTTCCAGCTTCTAGAGGAGAATCCTAAGGTAATTATCTCCAGTGGACCGAGTTACCAGATCAGTACCTACGCTTGTCGAATTTGCACAGGTGCTTGCTAGAATTTATCACATATGCACAGCTCTCAATTGTCTACACCCCCTGTAAATTCCAGCTGTTGGTGCGTTCCTAAAAGCCAAATTTAATTATTTCCGATCTCACGAACCTATCGAATAGCAAAGGAAAACAAGGTCCAGGGTCAACAAAAGAATGCAGAGAGTCCAACCATGCCAGCTTATATGATCTCTTGTTCCCGTACAAACAAGAGTGTCCTTGCGCCCATCTTAAGGTTACTTTACTGTGAAAAACATAAAACACTTTCAAACATTCAATACAGTAAGTAAAATAGTTCAGAACTGAATGGTGGCGTTGACAATACCAGAGGTCAGGTCTTTTCAAAATTCATGCTGTGCTAAAATGTGTGTTTTTTAAATTTAGGGGCGTTTTTTGAAATTTTCCTGTGTTTTTAATTAACCCGCAAATACCCAAATACCCTGTTTTAGCGTTACTGGGAAGGTCAATCAATAATAATTAACTGGCTACTAGTAATTTTATATTAATGCATGCAATATATATTTATACAATGGACCAATCAGTTATATTTAGCACTAATTATTTCATATTTCAGAATTTATAGACTTAGGTTCCACGTTATAAACATGGTCAGTTTATAAGCATTCAGCGTTAAAAAAATTTTGTTTTTGTAACCTTTTAATTAAACAGTTCATGTGTGCTAAATTTTGTGTTTTTGAAATTTAGGTGTGTTTTTGCAATTTCGTTGTGTTTTTGCACTAAGAAAAACACAAAAATAATCCTGCCAGAAGTGCAACATTGCTGTCAGTATTTATACATACCTATATTTTCATTATTGCACCCGGCTTTGATGAGTGACTGAGCATGCGGGGTACCACTGTGTGGGGAAAGCGGTTTACCCCCAATATCCGGCCGTCGACCGCAAAAGCCCAGTCCCCTCTCACCGACCGTCGCCACATCCGTCCTTCTCCAAAATGGGGCCTTTGAATTCTTCGGTGCTCCTGGAAAAACTAGTTCCTCCCGGTTGGGCCCCTGCCAAAATTTTTGACTTTCACTGATAAAACACCCTAGTTGGCATAAAAACTTGACAATATTTTTTACAAAAATCCTTTCTGACGACAAAAATTTAATCACGGCAAAAATTGGTCGAAAACTACTCACGCAGTTGTTTCGATTCAGCATGTGATTTGATGATCACGCACAAACATATAAATTCACCCAATGTAAGCGTATGCAAATTGCTTTCGTGCATCAGAGATCCATGTGAGTACACTAAACTATCGATGTTAGATACTGGGAACTCTGATTGTTGTCAGATGTAATTCGTGATTTTGAAAAATAACCATGGTGTACACACCAATGTTTTCGTACGCACTTCAGCAAATGTGAGTGCGAGATTTTCGAACGAAATATTAAAAACTCTTTCGTATATGTGCTCGCAAATAATGGCATCTAAATTCCTGCCAGTTCGGAAACTACAATTAACCAAGCAATCGCTTGAGAGCCTCTGCGGTTCTATATATGTATGCTAGGCGTTTCGATATGTGTTTCATGATGAATCTTCTGGTGCAAAGAAACTTGCTGGAAGCTGGCAACAGTGGGAACCCTATCTCCAAAACCACACGTTCTCGTAATTTTTCGTTTTCTTTCTCGCTCGAAACCCCAACGATCAGCTAAATTCAAGATTGCTAGTTGTCTCTAAATTTATGTTTCTCTATGCTATATAAATGTTTTCAGACATTAATTACCACTATTTGTAGTGCTAAAAAAGTCGCTTATAGTGTATGAAATTTGCACGACAGTATTATTTGGTATTTTCGCAAATATTTTAAAATGCGGAAATAATGTAGCGCATAGAGCAAAATTTTTGCCGCCCTCATGTCGAAATTTCCCTGAGAATGAGTATATGGATAACCCGAAGCCTTGTGTATAAATCCGAAAAGCCATTTAAAATTTTGTTAAATCAAATAATATATCATAAATCATACTCACATCAGCACGCAAAGAGTAGGTGGCAATAAATATTCCCAATTCGACGATAAAGCAAATCGCAATCATGACCGTGAACTGTAACATAAAGCAAATAGATTGTTAACAGATTGTAATAAGCCGAAATTACTCTCGAATTACAGAGGACACCGTTCGTAGACGGCCAAGCACCGCTCTGAGCAGCTCGAAATAACTGGCATAGCACTGTTCGTTCGCGTCTGAAAAGTAATTGCGTAACGCGAACTGAGCATGGACTATTCCAAGATCGAAGAGAAACAATAGATACATTAGAAATATGATAAAGTATTATGGTACTTCATTATATGCTACAGACACGCCCAAAATATAAGTATAAATAAGGATCTGTAAGGAAAAACAAAAGAATTTGACGGACTATTTTGAAGTTATGATGTATCCCGAATGGTCGTCTACACCAAAATCGTTTTTCAGCTATTGTGTTTGGTACCACAATAGCCTATAAACCCAATCTCAAGCATTCCAAGCAAAATATATAGATGAAGATGAAATAAAACTTCATTTGGAGCAGCGCGCATTTCCTCGCCGTTGACGCGGATCCGATCCACGAGAAAAGACATCATCCCTCTCTATTGTCAGAAATAAGTTTGAAAAAATTAGAATCCAGCAACATACAAGATATTGATTATTTATACTGAAATTTAATTATGTATAACTTGCAGCACGAATAACTGATGAAAATACAATGTTAGTTAGTTGCTGGGGCTTAACTTATTACGGATTTTCGTTAAGCAAGAATAACAAATGACAGCTCACAGCTCGAAACCGTGTCGGCTTCGATTTACGAGGTTCAGTTAAGTTCAATATGTCAAAAATATTAAAAAGCGTTTCATTTCGCAGCTTTGAATAAAACTAGAACTTTTGCAGTGAGCAGTGTTCTGCTAAGGTGACATGAACATAAATTTAATATCTGCTCTGGACAAAACTATACGTATGTTACCCGAAAGGAACTGAAACTAGCTGAAATTTTTAACTAAATTTACCACAAAACTGGTATACTGGGTCCAATGAGAAAATATTAAAAATGATACTAGACAATATCCTCAGCTATCTTATGATATAATAGATTTCTCCTTACCTGTAATTTCGTACAAGTGATACCTGAATCCTGAATCGAACTGTTCACAGATTTCAATTTTTGAGCGGAGCTCGGCGAAGCCGAGCGAAGCGTCTTTATTTTCTGTCTGGGAGTAAAAAGGTCGATGTCCGTCCGTTCGTTCGGTCCGACGGACCTCAAGAACCACTGAACGGATTTTAAAAAAACTTTTTTGTTTGAAAGCCGATCATGTCAGAGTGTGCACCTGATATTTGGGATTAAAAATTTTTGAGTGGTTAATTAGTAATTAGCTAATTAGTTAATTTTATGCAGATAAAAAGAATTTTGCAATATTTGTGTTATTTATTGAAATAGAGTCGTTTCGATCAAACCATTATAAACCGATTTAACTATTTGCTGCTGAAGTTAGTACCGCTAAAAACATGCATCGTAGCTATGTAAATTTAATTTAGCAATGCACGATATTATAGTAAGTAGGTTGGGGAATTATGAACGTACGAGCGATGTTTTTACGTAGCTAGTGAAATTAACGACATTCCCTCATATATATGTACACGAAAGACAACATACAGAATTATAGTTATGCTACTAGTAGATTTTTAAAAGATTTATGAATGTACACTTACTTTTTAATATCATATTGTGCTTTAGCTGAGGCAAGCTGTGGTAATATTCTGCACATTGCACAATGATACATCCAGTCCATATACCATGAACGAAAGTTGAGCCGCTTTGCAGAGGCCGTATATTATTGTGGAATATATATACGGATTTAATAATTATAGATTTTGGTTTAGCTGGTGCTAGAGAAACAACGTGTTTAAATACGTGGTTTTACTTTAGGTGCATACGCCAAGGTTTTTCTTTTTCGCTCAAAATGACGTAATTGATTCGCGCAGAAATTCGCGTTCACATTTTTTGCTACTGGCATTCGCATTTTGTGAAACATGGGGTCTTGTGATGTACGAATGGATTTGAATTTCGCTACATTTGTCTGCGTTCATCAGTTCATCAAATGACATTCTGAATTAGATACAACGCTCGCGGTTTATTGATATTAAAGACATATGTCGAGAAAACGCGCCTGGCGATTGCATTTTCACAAGTAACAGTATTCAGCAAATGCGATGCTAAATCTAAAAATATTGTTCACGAACAAGCACATTTCATGCTTGTGCAACATAAATCGTGTTCGCGTAACATAAGTAAAAAATTGTCGGTTCAATCGCGTTCGACATTTTTACGATCGGCCCGGGAACCGACTTGACAAGGGACAACCAAATGTGTACGCACTGTAAATGGAATCATACCACTGATCTGACTAGGTTTGTGGTGCCAACTGTTTAGTTTCGAAGTAAACAATATTTTTAAAGAACCAATGCCATGAATCTGACACATGAATATAAATTTCAAACCTAGCCGTATGGGACATGAAGTAACACTGTATATATTAATTTGGATTTGAGAAGGCAATTTGTTTTTTTAAATTTAAACTTTTAATTTGTTTACTTTTCAAAAGAAAATCGATACATTTATAAATGGCTAAACGCATATTTGGACCATTTCAAGAGCAAAGCGCTGAACCATTTGGCGTACTGTTTCAAACTGTACTAATCTCAGACCTGCGTCTTATCCAGTAACAGAATTTCCAGATAAATCTAATACTACACAAGAACGGACTTTCTAAGCAAAGACCATATCAGAGAGAGGTACATAGATAACACCAGCCAACAAACGTGATTAATATATAGCTGCTAACTACTGGTCGTTTCCACTGGTCGTAATCTGGTTGGTACTACGTAACATAAACAGTAAATATGTATAAGCTTAGAAAAGTATGTGCACAATACCAATCACACAATATTCTTTCAAAGTACCTAAAAAATAAATATACTAGTTATGACCTAACATAACGTAATCTTATACAAAACAAATTTCAACATGCTTTTGGCGAAAATGCATAAGCTATAAAACTTACAGTCACTACAATACAATAGTTCTCCACGAAAAAAAAAAAAATTTTCCTCAAAATTTGACCGAATCCAAATAGCTATTCCGGAAACGATGTTTTTTATTCGGCAAATTGAATAACGGTGATCGACCGAGGAAACTACAGAGTCGTGATAGAGGATTTGAATTACAATGTCAGTGAATAATCAAAACAAATTTGGAAATCTAAAATCATTTTGACCGCAGTCAACAGAATTTACGCACGCATAGTTTAAGCTGGTGTAGAATTTTCTTCACAGGGTTTAGCAAAAAAGCTAGTATACTGTTAATACTAGCAAGAGTGAATTTAGGCCGAAAACGCCTGCAAAATTTACACACCGGGCTAAGATGTGGGAGCCGCAGGGAAGTGCTCAAACTCTTCCCCCAGACAATAATGATACCTCGAAATTAGTAAACGGAGGCTGAAATGCAAAGCACAGAGCGCTCATTTCATTTTTAAAAAAGTTTTTCCGTTCCTAATCACCTAGAACAGGCTGTGTTTGATGTACATATATACAACCATAACAACTTATGAACATTGAACCTAATTCCTAAAACTTAGTTGACTGTAAAGCCCCGTCGATACACTGCAACGTAATATATACTTATACGAAAAGATATAAAAAGATATGTTACCACCAGTTTACAAAAAAAACGTTCAAACAATTTTAACAAATTATTAACCGCAATCCCGCTTCTTGCAACCTTTTTAGTTTTGGCAAATCTTGACTTATTTTCTCTTAGAAACTGTTTCAATTCTGACATACCTCAAAAAATGCATATGTACGTATATATACAAGCCCCCTCCCCGAAACACATCAAATAAATATATACTATTAGAGTCCCGCCAGAGAAGGTATATAATAC